>OVAX01002154.1:0-15292 GCA_900406405.1 Lepidium africanum | reverse complement strand
AGAAAAAAAAAAAAAAAAAAAAAGTGAAGTAACTCATTTCGGATTTCTCAACGAATCCTTACTTAATTTTCTGTGATCAAATACCATTAATTATCACTGATCTTCTTCTCATTAACACTCTTTAATCCTCTTTTTTCTTCTTTTCTCTCTCTCTCTTTCTTCTTTTTCTTCTTCTTCCTCTCCAGAGAGCACCTTATGCTGATTCCTCTCCTTTTCCTCCTCAAATCCTGACCGATCGTCTATTCCTTCTAAACTATCCTCTAAAGTCTCCGATTTTCATTTCTGGGTTTCTCTCTGATCATGGCGGTTGTTGAGAGTGGAGCTGCTACTGCTGCTGCTGATGCAGGAGGAGTCGTGATCCAGCCGCCGTCTTCACCACCATCTTCAATGACAAGTCAAGATTCCGGCGTCTCTTCCGATGATCAAAACCATCACTCTAGAGTCGATCAGGTTCTCCGGCATGATCAGGGTGGTCTCGACAGCAAGATCGGCTCACACGTGGCGAGATCCGACGGGGTTGACGGTGGTGAGAGTTACAATCGTGATATGAGAGAGCTACAAGAGCTTTTCTCTAAACTTAATCCCATGGCTGAAGAGTTTGTTCCTCCCTCGCTGACTAAACAAGGAGGTAACGGAGGACTTAACGGTGTTAATGGTGGTTTCTTCACCTCTGCTGGTTCCTTCTTCCGCAACAATGGCTTTGCTGGTGCTGGAAATGGCGGCTTTGGTAACGAAAACGGCGGCTTTCGACGGGTAAGAGACTCCGGCTGTTATCTAAAATTGTGATCTTCGAGTGAACTCAGCTTCAATTTCACAGATTTTTGTTAGGGTTTTTGTTAATTGATGGTCTGTTCATAGGATAAGACTATTGGGAAGGGTTCTATATTGTTTTCATAGCTACAGATCAAAGCTGTGTTTCATTTTTGTTTAGGATCTTCGAAGAAAATATCTATTTATATGTAAAGATTGTACATTTAAAACCTTGAATTTCGCTTCCTGGAACTACTTTGTATCCATATCATTCGTTTTGAGTATGTGTGTTTGTGATATAGAAGAAGAGTTTTGGTCAAGGGAAACGGAGGATGAACGCTCGAACAAGCATGGCTCAGAGGGAAGATGTCATTCGGAGAACCGTCTATGTCTCTGATCTCGATCAACAGGTTTTACATCTTAAACCTTTTTCTCTGTTCTATGACTGTCTTCATACTGTTTCATATTTGACTTTTTCTTTTTGTGTTTTGGGTGTTATAGGTCACTGAAGAGCAGCTTGCTGGTTTGTTTGTTAGCTGTGGACAGGTTGAAATATCTTCTTTTAGCTCTTATTGATAATTCCTTCTTCGTGCTTGGTTGTGTGTTTTACTGTGTTTGGTCTTATCAGGTTGTTGACTGTCGCATATGTGGTGACCCAAACTCTGTTCTTCGGTTTGCATTCATCGAGTTTACTGATGAAGGTATTATTAATTTCATTACTTGCTTTGGTTTTGGAGTTTTGTTAGTGCATTACAGTGGTTAAGTGTCTTTTATTGCCATTTTTCTTTCAGAGGGTGCAATGACTGCTCTTAACTTATCGGGGACTATGTTAGGATTCTATCCTGTGAAAGTTCTGCCTTCCAAAACTGCTATTGCACCAGTTAACCCCACATTCTTGCCCAGGGTGAGATTTCTTCTACTATGCAATGTCTCTGATGGTTCAAGACGAGAAAACTAATTTTGTCGTGTCTTTTGTTTGTTTGGTGTTATTGCAGACTGAAGATGAGCGTGAGATGTGCGCACGAACTATCTATTGCACTAACATAGACAAGAAGGTGACTCCCTCGAAACGAATCTCTTCACATTACCTTGACTGATGAAGTATCTCCCTTTCACACGTGTGATATACTTACAGGTGACTCAATCAGACGTGAAGATCTTTTTCGAATCATTCTGCGGAGAGGTAAACAAATCCTGTAGTTGCTAGAAATGCAAACTTGGCATCTGTTTGTACAATAGTTAACTCTAATTAGATGTTATCAATAATTCCAGGTTTACCGTCTGAGGCTGCTTGGAGACTATCAACACTCAACTCGTATTGCTTTTGTGGAGTTTGTAATGGTAATTGTCAAAGAAGCTTTTGAAAACAAATTCATTAACGAGTCCCCACGCCATTCTTTGATTGTCTACCTTAATGTCCTCGCAGGCAGAAAGCGCAATAGCGGCTCTCAACTGCAGTGGAGTTGTTCTTGGTTCTTTACCGATAAGGTTAGGGAAACAAAACCAATCTTCTCTCAGAATAGACAGCTAAACAGTTCGTTAATGTAATGGTTTGGTTGTTCCTTACAGGGTAAGTCCTTCAAAGACACCTGTTCGTCCCAGATCACCGAGGCATCCAATGCACTGATCTTAGCTTACAGGTTTTCACATATCTCGTGTCCCTCTCTCACTCTCTGTCTCTGTCTCTCTCTATATATATATATATCGCTCTCTCCTAAAACAGCATACACAGACATGTAAAGATGTTTGTCTGCATCTCTGGTCTCTTGTTTTCGGAATGTAACTCTGAGATCTGATGTGATCTGATGCTTCTTCCGTTGCCTTTTTCTTGCCTGAGAATCTTTTGGGTTAAACCTCGTAGAGAGTTCTTAATTTATATCTTTGAAGAGCTTAAACATCTGCTTAGAGTAGTTTATTACAAAACTCACTTGTTACAGTTATTTATATAGTCGTTTGGAGAAAGTAAAACGATTATGACAAAAAAAGAGTTCGAATTCAGTTTGGTGTTCTTTTGTCCGAACACAAACAGTTGTGTTGAAATGTGAGGATTGAACAAGTCAACTTGGTACAGCTGTTTTGTCAGTTCTTAAACTTGTATAAAGTCCGACTTTGGCAAATTCCAAAAAATAATAATTAAAAAAAAGTTTGGTGGTTTTTTGTAATGTTGTGACGTCATGAGGATACGAAATGCGGTCTAGGTTCAGCGGTTACTCAATGTTTGTGCATTTCGAGATTTAGTGTTCTCTGATTTTTTGTTTTTATTTAGGAAACTGATAAAGCTAGCAATTTTCGTTATAATTTATGAGAATTTATTTTCACGAATCCATCCAAATATTATTGAGATAAATACATATACAACGAACGTTGAAATGAGGACACTAACTTGCCCTTTTTAATATCAACCACCTAATTCGAGTTTACTCAAAACAATTAGAGGTTTTTACGAAGGAGACGACTGTATCTTCTTTCTTCATCTTCTCCGACATAATTCTTTTTATTAATGCTAGTTTTTCTGGTATTAATGAATCCCCTTTAATTTTGGGTTTTCTTTTTTTAACCTTTACTATTTTTATATTAGATTAGATTGAATTAATTTAATGGTTAGGATTTTGATTTCGTTATTGATTTGGGCGAGAATTCCACCAAAGTGTTTTTGGTGGTTTTTTCTTAGATTTGATTGTAAATATCCTCATTTTATCACAGTACATGTTCATGATATTTAGAATCGGTTGTCGATCTAATAGTCATTTCCTCATGAAGGAGTTTATTATCGGTGATAACGTCGTGCTCATTCCGGTTATCCAAACCGTGTTTCATGTTTATCGTTTGATTGTTACCACGCGCCAATGTGATCTACTGTGGGCCTCTCGAAGATTAACCCATCTCCTTTCGGATTTGGTGACGACACTACGGCCACCACGGAAACCACCATAGAATCAATACACAAAACATGGAGCGGCGAATAAAATGGGAATCAGAATGAGATCAAAGCCATTTAAACAAGCATGAGAGTTTACTATGCTGTTTTAGGTTAATCGAAAATTATGAAACCAATAATTATAAAGAATGACTCTCTTTATTAGTTTAGGAAACTCAATGCAAAACCTAAACTTTCAATCTTAATCTCATAAGTTATGCCACAACCTTTGGCATCTCTTTATATAGACTAGATAAGATCCTACTCAATTTAGGAAACCTTATGTTTTAACTAACTCTTAAAACATCTCAAATTTATCTAGTCTAACTACCTAACTTGTTCAGCAAGTTTTCAACTTTAAGCTTATTCTAGCATTCTCCCCTTTAAGCTTGATGTCGATCTCTTCTATGTCTTTAACTCCAATGTAGTATCTCATTTCCTTGAACTTGATCTTCCCAAGAGCCTTTGTTAGAATATCCGCCTTTTGCTTGTTCTTGGAACATGTTCGACTTCTATTAGGCCATTCTCAACACATTCCCTTATGAAGTGATACCTTGTATGAATATATGCTTGCTTCTTCCATGAAAAACTAGATTTTTAGTGAGTGTAATGGCTGACTTGTTATCAATGCATATCATCGTTTTTTCATAAGTTATACCCGTGACTTCGCTAAGAAGTTCTTGAAGCCAAACAGCTTGTTTTGCTGCCTCTGTTCCAGCCATAAACTCGGCCTCACATGAAGACAAAGCAACCGTGTCTTGCTTTTGTGAGCACCATGTTATTGGACTATCTCCAAGATAGAAGATGTATCCGGTAGTACTTCTTCCATCATCCGGATCAACATTAAAACTACTATCATTATATCCAACAAGTCTTGTTACCTTTGTTGAGGATCTCGTGAACTCTAAACCATATGCCGTTGTGCCCTTTAGATACCTAAGACATTGCTTCATGGCAGCTCCATGAGATTCTGTCGGACTTTGCATATAGCGACTCAAGACTCCTACACAATAAGACAAATCCGGACGAGTATGCAACAAGTAGCGCAAACATCCAACATTTTTACGGAAACCCGTAGCATCTATCTCTTCCTCCTCCTCCAATTTTTACAATTTCAATCTCGAGTCCATTGGCACATGGACCAAATTACACTCACTCATACCCAACTCCTCTAGTATTTTGAGTGCATACCATTTTTAACTCAATGTGATTCCTCAATCATGCTGACACACCTCAATACCAAGATAGTAAGTTAACTTTCCAAGATCACTCATTTCAAATTTCATTGACATCTCTTCCTTGAACTCATCAATTGCTTTTCTATTTGTTTCGGTCACAAAGAGATCATCTACATAGACAGCTATCAATAAACAATCTTGTGCCATTACCTTTCTATAAACTAATGGTTCTTTGGTACACCGTTCGAAATTCAACTCTTTGAGTACTTTGTTCAACTTGATATTCCAATCACTTGGTGCTTGTTTCAAACCGTAAGAGCATTCTTAAGTTTATAAACTTTATGCTCACTCCCCTTCACTTCAAAACCTTCGGGTTGTGTCACATAAACGGCTTCCTTGAGTTCTCCATTGAGGAAAGCCATTTTGACATCGAGATGATGAATCTCCCATCCGTAGGTGGTGGATAGATTCACGAGAAGTATAGTGGTCTCAAGTCTTGCAACTGGTGCAAGTACTTCTTCATAATCTATTCCATGCCTTTGTACATAACCTTTAGCAACCAAACGAGCCTTATGCTTCTTTATGCTTCCATCGAGATTGCGCTTGATCTTAAAGATCCATTTAAGTCTGATTGCTTTTGTTCCTTCCGGGAGATCTTCAAGATCCCATGTTTCGTTCATAACAATTGATGAGATCTCATCATCACAAGCATCAATCCATACCTTTAATGCCTTTGCTTCTCCAAAAGTTCTTGGTTCTTCTTCTAACGATAAGAGCAACCTTTCTCCTTCTCTTTCGGCAAGCAAAACATAATCTTCAAGATATTTTGGCTTTGTGTTTTGTCTTTGTGACCTTCTTGGGTTCGGATTAGGTTCCTCTTGCTCCCCTTCATCGTTTTTCATGCTCATCAGATTCTATCAAATCTTTTGTAGTTTCTTGATTGTTGCTTGCAGCACAAGTTTTGTTGCTTTCTTTTGAAGCAATCAAATTTTCTCTCCTTTTTGTCTCTTTTCCTTCTTCTTCTTTGTATGAAACAAGATCAAAACGAAACCCTTGATCATCTTTAGTTGACGCCGTGTTGTTGGTGCCCCAATTCCACCCCTTAGTCTCATCAAACACAACATCTCGACTCACAACAATCTTTCAAGTAAGTGGATCAAGTAATCGATATGCTTTTGATCCCGGCTCAGTTCCGAGATGTACAAGCATTCTTGATCGGTCATCTAGCTTCTTTAAGTGTGGTGTCTTGATTTTAGCATAGCTTATACACCCAAAAACTCGAATATGACTAATATTGGGAATCCTTCGTTTCAAAATCTCATACGGTGTCTTTCCCCTTAGAACTTTAGAAGAAATCCAATTAATAAGATATGTAGAATGCCTTACTGCTTCTCCCCATAAGTAGTTTGGCATATGCATATGCTTCATGATACTCCTAGACACCTCCATGAGTGTTCGATTTCTTCTCTCAACTACCCCGTTTTGTTGTGGAGAATGTGGTGTCGTGAGATGTCTTTTAATCCCATTTTGCCCACAAAACACATCAAAATCTTTGGACAAAAATTCTCCACCTCTATCCGTTCGAAAGACTTGTATTCTTTTGTTTGTTTCTTGCTCTACTATCTCTTTTAAACGCTTGAATTTATTGAATGCTTCCTCTTTCTCCTTCAATAAACTCATCCACATATAACGACTTCTATCATCTATAAGCACAAAGATATACTTATTTCTAGCAGCCGTAGAGGGTGTTATAGGACCACAAAGATCTCCATGTACAAGCTCTAGACTCTTTTTTGCTTGATAAAGAGTTGTTTGTGGAAAACTCTTTCAAGTTTGTTTTCCAAGTAAGCAAGAACCACATATCTCTTTGTCAATACTCATCTTTGGAATTCCTTTAACAAACTCGCCATTAATCATTCTCCTCATGGTGTCGAGTTTCACATGTCCCATCCTCGAGTGCCATCTTCTAGACTCACTAATTTAAATTAGATGTAATTGTGTACTATCTCTTGTATCCATAAGTACTTTGTATAAGCGATTCTTGCCTCGTTTAGCTCTAACAATGAGCTTTCCATCTCGATCATGTATAATTAGATTGTCACCTCTTAACCTAATGTCACAACCCTCCTATGTTGCTTGTCCATGACTTATTATGTTGCTCTTCAAATCGGGAATATATTACACATCTTTCATCACTTTCTCATTCCCTTTTTGATCAACGAAAGCTACCGATCCCTTTCCTTTGAAATCTATTCGTGAATCATCACCGAATCTCACCTTCCCGGAGATGTTCTTATCGAGATTTATGAAGTATCTTCTATCTCCGGACATGTGACTACTAGCTCCATTATCAAGATACCAACTATTTTCCTCCTTATTCTCGAATTTACTTGGTACACAATTTGCTTCATTAAGAAACACGACCACATGTAAGAACAAGTCATCACCTTCTTGAGTTTCGTGTTCTGCATTATCCTCTTGTGTCTCTTGTAGCTTAAGTAATCGATCCGGATACTTAGAAGCAAAGTGTCCGTATTTGTCACAACGGTAACAAATCACTTTGTACATGTCGAAATCTCCATTACCTCGACCTCGTCCCCTACCACGACCACGTGCTCCTCTTCCTCTTCCTCTCCCATTATCACTTGATTCCCTTGTTTGATTTCAAGACTCCATGTACATCAATTGTTTTTGATCTTCTTGAGATTCGTCTTCTTCTTCAAGGATTCGTTCTTCATAGGCTTTTAGACGGCCTACAACATCCTCAAAGCTTACTGTTTTAAGATCCAAGAGTTGCTCAAGAGTTGCAACCATATGTATAAATTTCTTCCTAGGAAGACACTTAAGAAACTTCTTCACCATCTTAGTCTCTTCGATTTTAACTCCAAGGGAAGAGGATTTGGAAGCAATTGCTGAAAGCTTAGCTACAAATTCATCAATGGATTCTGTTTCTTTCATCTTAAGGCGATCAAATTCAGACATCAAGGTTTGTAATCTTGCTTCCTTAACACGCTCAGCTCCTAGGTTTCGTGTTTTTATGGCTTCCCATATCTTTTTCGCTGAACCTAATTCTCCTACTTGTAGAATAAGTTCCTCTGATATAGATTGAAATGGGAGTGCCATCGCCATGTTGTCCTTCTTTTTATCATCGATTTCTGTCTCAATCACCTCCCATACTTCATGTACATTGAGACAAACTTTCATCCTCATGGCCCAAACAGTATAATTTGTCCCTGTTAGCATCAAACATACTATAGAGGAAGAGCCTCCTCCAGCTTTTGATTTCTCCACATACACGATTTGGTTATCTCCCATTGTGAGTCGATTTTTGTTTGCTTTCGCAAACCTTAGCTTTCGATCACGAACACCACTTGAATCGATTTCACCTTATAACCTTCGCTTTGATACCAATTGTTGTTTTAGGTTAATCGAAAATCATGAAACCAAGAATTATAAAGAATGACTCTCTTTATTAGTTTAGGAAACTCAATGCAAAACCTAAACTCTCAATCTTAATCTCATAAGTTATGCCACAACCTTTGGCATCTCCTTATATAGACTAGATAAGATCCTACTCAATTTAGGAAACCTTATGTTTTAACTAACTCTTAAAACATCTCAAGTTTATCTAGTCTAACTACCTAACTTGCTCAGCAAGTTATCGACTTTAAGCTTATTCTAACATACTATAACCAAAGCAAAGTATGTCTCTTTCTCCAAGAGAGTTCTGATCACATTGAAAGTCTCACGATAACAGATGGATTTCAACTTTTGGCTTTCGAATGTATAACGGAATAAAAATGTTTCTTAAGTAAGAATGCCACTCAAGATTGATTAACAAAATGAAGATCAAAACAGTGGAACACAACATTTTTGTTATATGTTTACAAATTTCCAAAGCTTGTTGTAGTCTTATTGCGAATTATGTATTTCTGTCTTCCATTAATAAAAATTCTGTTTAGAAGGAAAAAAAAATAGTAATTATGGTCGGATTCCAATCCATCTACTCAGATCGTTTCGGTCGGTATACCATACAATCCATTTTGTATAATGACCAAATAATTTGACCGTGACCAAATTATCAAAATTATTTGGTCATGGTCAAATATCCATTTTTTTTCTCCAATGGTTTTATATTATATATAGAAAAAAAACATAGGGTACTTTTATTAAGAAAACGGTAAAAAGTATGGGTCAAATAAAACTGTTAACAAAAAGATGAAAAGAAAAGTATAAGTTTGATCATTTATTGATACTATAATTAGCAACTTAATTGGATATTTGGATGAAATAATAAAGCAAAAAAGAAAAAAAAAATGGTGAAATCTGGGAATTTCCCAACTTAAGCTCCACTGGTGACAGTGATTTTAGCGGTGCGGGATAGAGTGCGGTGCAGAATAAGTGTGGTGCGGGATAAATACGGTCTAAGTGCGGTTCAAGTGCGGTCTATTTAAAAAAAGCGGGACAAAACATACATTGATTGGTGACAATATAGCGGTGTAGGACAAAAAATTATGATTGATAAAAATATAAAAGTGGTAATGTTTTTCGAATAATATTATAATTTAAAATTATTATAATGAATTTATTATAAAAATTAAGTTAAACTAGATTTTAGTTGAGAAAACAAAATACCATAAAATACATACATATATATATGTATTCACGTAATGTATCTGTGCATATATATATTCACAAGTACGTAATTAAATGCATATTTAATGCATACATACATATACAGGACATTATTGTAATACAAACATGTGATCTTTTATGATTAATTTTGTAAATATAATAATATAAGAATGAGTGAGTTTTGTAGAAATAAGAAATAGACAATAAAAACATACAGTATTATTGAAAACTATTCGCGGCCCGCATTGATACGCACCTACATTGGTGCTTGATTATTTGCAAACGCGGGACAAATATTTCTTCACAAAATTTGGACCGCCTTTCCTTTAAAAATTATGCCCCGCTTTTACTTTTGTAATGTGATTGGTAACATAAATTATTTTGAACCTTAAATACGCCTTTTTGCTGTTACCATTCAAAGGCTTAGTATTAGCTTAATAAAATTTATTGAAAAACCGAGTAAACATTAAAATTATTTCGAGTATTAAATTATTGATTTTTGATGTTACTCATATTAAATTCGCTACTGCTGTAGTTAGTTAGAAGACGCACGCAAAATGTGTTGCTCCACAGAGTGACCTTTTCTTCTATCATTTTTATTCTCTCGTTTTTAACTAATTTACTACTGTTTTCAGGTTAAAACCAATGAATAAAATTAACCTTTTAAAAACAAATAATTATTTTTTTCATAAGAAAATATGGTTTGAGTTAATAATGTTATTTAGTATCGGGTGTTCACCTATGAACTCAACAGATTTTGAATGAACTATATATAGGGAATATATATAATTCATGGTTATGAGTTTCCACAAATCCTCCATCATTGGTTAAGCAATCTAAGCTTAAGAGTTCATGTGATATGCTGATAAATTTCACTACCAGAAAATAACTCGAATAAGGACCATTTTTTTAACCATAAAAATATTGTCAAAAATATTTTGATAGGTGGAGAGCTGGTTTTGTTAAAAGATTACATGTCCGTTTCTACATGTATTTTTTACCAGCAAATTTATAATATAAATTATATCTTACCGATTTAATCGATGACTAAAACAATTTTTTATATAGATTTTCGACCTATTTCTATTGAAAAACATGAAATAGTAAGTAGAAATGAATGTTTGAATCCAATAATACATTGCAACCAAACCGGGTTGGAGGGTAAAAAGAACACAATACACATCAAACCATCAATTTCGAGTCACTTTTGTGACCAGACTGTGTCTATTGTGTGATTGATGCTCCAATAAAAGCGTATTTAATATCAAGTAAAGTTGTCCCCGCAAACCTACCACTTATTTTCTCAGCCAGACATTACCGAATCTTAGGTATTTTTTCCTTCTTTTATTTTTATAAAATACAACAACATATACAGTTTTATTTACGTTCCAAACACTCAATATTTATTAGAACAATGTACACATTTTTGACATGACGCTGACTGAAACACGAAGATAGGCAGTATTTAATGACGCTATTCAATGTTAAAAATGCACACAAATCTTACGTGAATATAATTATTTAGTTAGTTGATACAAAATACTATTTTTAATGAGATCACCAACTAATTCGGTACTTAATCAGGCGATGATGAATTGAAATTAAGATTAATATTACGATGGCTTATGTAAAAAGATTGGTGATCGATATCAGTTAGATCAAACCCACCTCTCTCGGGATTATATATTGACTCGATTTGGATATCTATACATGTGTGACTCCACATCTTTACTATATTTGGACATCTATAGATCTCTCTTCTGTATTTATAGAGAGAGCTTTATAGTCCTTGAACACAATTCTAATTAAGAACATGGCGGAGACTCGAGGGAAGGTCATCACTTGCAAAGGTTAGTAAATTAAGACCACTGTAATGTTTTATGATGATGAGGATAATAATGATCAGGCATGATGATGATGAGTGTATGTAATGCATGTAGCTGCTGTGGTATGGGGTCCAAAAGAGCCAATTGTAATACAAGATATATGTGTCGATCCTCCACAGAAATTGGAAGTTCGTGTTAAAATCCTTTACTCCTCCATTTGCCACACCGATCTCGGATTTTGGAACGCCACGGTACTCATTCAAATCAATACCAATCACGTAAGCTTCATGATTAACATTGAAATGTTATCTAATGAATGTATTATTATGTTTTATGTGTAAAAGAATGAAGCTGAACGAGCATTTCCAAGGATTCTTGGCCATGAAGCCGTCGGGTATGCATATCAATACAAGAATATTGTTATAATTTCCTTATAAACATATGACCGTCACCAAGTGATGATGGTCCAGTGGTTTCTTTGGTACAAAAGATCCCAAGAGGTTTGAATCCATTTCTTGGAAGAGGGATTCACATGGACTTCCCGATCTGCTATAGCAGATGATGCGGAGTTCCCATTGGTCGGGATCGGCAGTCACCTAAGATTAGAATTTCTCGTCTTGCCTAACAAACAAGATAGACCGTCCGAATTTTTTGACCAGAAAATTGCAGCCATTGAAACTTCGCAGAGAATTAGTATCCATGAAGCTAATGAAACATGTTTTGTGTGTTCAATAGGATTGTGGAGAGTGTTGGAGAAGGAGTAAAAGATGTGAAAGAAGGAGACTATGTAATTCCAGCATTTAATGGAGAATGTGGTGAATGTAGAGTATGCACAAAAGAAGAGAGTAATCTCTGTGAGATATATCAAGTTGATCCAATGAAGAGAGTGATGGTAAGTGATGGTGGGACGAGATTCTCAACCACCACAAACAAAGACGGTGGTTCGTGCCAGAGCCAACGTATTTACCACTTCCTTAACACCTCTACCTTCACTGAATACACCGTCTTGGACTCAGCTTGTGTTGTCAAGATTGATCCAAATTCTCCTCTCAAGCATATGAGTCTCTTGAGTTGTGGTGTCTCCACTGGTTAGTTAGTTACTTAATTACTCATATATATATATCGTATTCATGGATTTAGGTCTATAAAGTCTTTTGATTATTGAGAATTCTTTCCCTTTTTTATATAGATATGGTTTATTATCTCCGATTTAGGAGTTAATATAATGAGCTAGGGAACAAGGAGGAGCCTAGATAACACCTTGGTTCCAAGGACACCATTTATTTCTTCCTATCTTTTTCAAAATAATTAGGAGTATTAATGTTATTTATTGCGGCACAACTATATACAGGTTTTTTTAGTATATTTTAACTGGTGAAAACAATAAAAATATTTTTAAAAATCATGTTGTATTTTATGTAATAAGGAATCATAGGCTGTTTGAGCTCCTCTTAATCTAATGATTACATGTTTTACCTAATGGCTGATGCATTTAGAATTTGACTACATCCCACTACATATAATAGGGGGTATTAGAGAATGTTCGAACTATATATTAGATTTTATCGATCTGGTTGGCACACAATAAAAATTGTAGATTGTTAATTTTTTGAATTAACAAATATAGGGGTGGGAGCAGCTTGGAACACTGCAAAAGTGAAGGAAGGATCAACCACTGCAGTCTTTGGACTGGGTTCGGTTGGACTTGCTGTAAGAATAAATTTTACTACATACTTAATACATTTAATATAGAATTTATAAATTTATCAAAGGTCTATATGTGAATCTAAAAATGATAAATATTTCATGACTGGCAATTGAAGGTAGCTGAAGGTGCAAGAGCAAAAGGAGCGTCCAGAATCATTGGAGTTGATGCTAATTCTTCCAAATTTGAGAAAGGTACTTCCAAATGAATTAGTATCAAGAGTTATAACAGAGGCGGACCCATGTGATAAGATAAGGGTTCAATTGAACCCCCTTAAATTTTGAGAATTAAAAAGTCATATGAAAAAATTATGCTTTATTATAACCATATTCACATATTTTACTATTTTAACGCATATGTAATTAAGTAAATTCCAATAAGCAGTCCAAAATCAACTCAAGAACACCCATTTAATCAACTCACCAATTCTTTTTTGTATTTTTTTAATATTATCTCATAAACACATAATTACCTTATTCAATAATTCTCGTATTAGAAAATAATTTATTTTTAATATATTTATTTTATTAACAACTGTATTGAAAAGTTATGATCGATAGCCCAAAGTTTACACTTTTGAATCTCTTCTTAATATGCTATATGTAGTAGGGAAAGATCAAAGAATGAATCATTAATTGAATCATTCTAACCACTAGACTAATGTTTTTATCGACTATATTTTTATATAGTAGTATCATTTACTTTTGATATGAAAATATGTTTTATGATTTTATAAAAGAAATATTTTATTATTTAATTATATTATGATTCCGGTAAAATTAATTTTTGGGTTCGCCACTAATTATAACTCAACTTGTTTCGAATTTTTATTTTGTCTTCTTTTTAGATCCGACATTGGAAAATGAAAAACCAAATTGTCTGATTTTATTACTCGAATAATATGTCGCAGGTAAAGTGATGGGAGTAACAGACTTCGTAAACCCAAAAGACTTAACTAAACCACTACATCAGGTACTATATCAATTTCATAACGTAACACATGATCAATTGTTACAAATTAACTAATCATTAATTAAACCATTATGATTTATCCAAAAAATAAATAAAGGCGATACGAGAGCTAACGGGAGGAGGCGTGGACTATAGCTTTGAATGCACAGGAAACGTTGATGTTCTTCGTGAATCCTTTTTATCCACTCACGCCGTAAGTTCATTCTTTTTTTTGTCAATATTAATGACTTCATTTGCTTAGGGGTTTGTGAAAAAAAAGCCATATATCATTTTACAATTTTTCCATTCTATTTTCAACAAATTAATACTGTAAAATAAAAATTAATACACAATACAATCTACAGTAGATCCTATTAAAAAAAATTAAGTTACATTGAAATTTTACATTTTAATATATGTGACTTTTAAAAAACTTTAAAAGATACATGTAATGATTTTATATGTTATCTATTATTTTTTTTATTTCATAGAATTAAGTTGTATTTTTGAAGATAGGGCAAAGTTTCAAAACATAGCAACAATTTGAAGAGTTACTTTGGGAAACTGCATTTGCTTTTAAACTAAATATATAATTTAGTTACTAATAAAGAAACAAGTAAACTTTGAACATGAACTAATATATTGAATGATATAGGGTTGGGGATCGACGGTGCTGGTGGGAATATATCAGACGCCAAAAACATTGCCACTTCATCCAATGGAGCTTTTCGTGGGCCGTAATATCATGGCTTCTGTTTTCGGAGGCTTTAAACCTAAATCTCAGCTTCCAAATTTTGCTCAACAATGCATGAAAGGGGTCTCAATTTCATCTCCATTATCTTTCTTTTGTTAATGAAAAATTTAAGTCAAAATTAACATTTTGTGTTTGATGTGAGATTAATTTTGTCTTTTTTCTTTGTAGGTTGTTAAATTGGAACCATTTATAACAAATGAGCTTCCATTTGAAAAGATTAACGATGCGTTTCAGCTTCTTCGCGATGGAAAATCTCTTCGATGTCTTCTCCAAATTTCTAAAATTCTCAAACGATGATTCTTTTACATTCCATCACAAAATTTACTATATGTATCTTTATATATTCTTTACTCAAGAGTTATTGCATTATTCATTTATCTAATTATCAATAAATATCATTAATAATGTGAGGATCTACCGTTATTTGTAATCAATTAGTTTAAAAATCTACTCAAGTCGTTATTTTCCTAATCGATTGTGGTACGTAGCTTTCAAAAGAATATAAGTTATAACTAAACTGTTGGGATATACGCACTATACTCACACGGCGCAGCGGAAATAAAATGCCAGAGAATA
>OVAX01002153.1:0-32432 GCA_900406405.1 Lepidium africanum | reverse complement strand
AGTAAAACAAACAACACAAACAAAACGAGAATAAAGTGCAATCGACAGAGAATAATTAAAAAACAGACTAATGGAAAGAAACAAAGCTTGATCGTAGATAGAATAGTCGTCAAACAGATCTAGAAACCAAAATAATTAAAATTAAAAAATCAACAATTAGAAGAAAATCTTCGATCCAAACGAAGAACACACGAGGGAAGTAAAATGATATGAAGATAATGATAATATGTTATATCAGAGAAATTGTATAGTGAAGGTTGAGAAGGACTTCTAATGGGAAGAAAGAGTGTGTTGAAATAGGAGGAAGAGGAGCGTGCGTGAGCGGGATTTTGTGGTCTCGTTTTGATTTTTATTTTTTTTGTCAACTTTACTCATTCACAAAAACAGAATCTCTAGCTAAAACTTTTACGTTGCGGGCTAGGAAATTGGCCTTATGATTGAAGATACGAGAGATTGAAACTATAGAGCACAACCTAAAAGAGCTCCTGAGCATTGAGAAATCATCCAAATATGGTAGAAAAACTGGCAAAACCACAGGATCTTTGATCATCTTCACCAGTTCTGAACAGTCGACCAAGAACTCTACTTCCAAGATCTGAAGAGCTAATAAGCAAGGCATACCCCAGAGAAGCGCTTCAAACTCCGAGTGTAAAGGGGACAAGCTTCGTCTAATATTTTGCGCATCCATATTCACGCCTCTACACTCAAAAGGATAACAATACCACCTTAGTCCTGAATGCAAATAAGAAATTTTCCATGAAGCATCGACTATGCATCTGTAACCAGTAGAAGCTGGATTAACAGTTATGGGTCTAAATATAGACCCCGAAATTTCATTTGTACTAGCCTGACTAACTCCACTTCTTCGATAATTTTTGTCATTTGCTGTAGTCCAAGCTAATGCTTCAAACTCAGCTTCCAAGACAATCTCTCTTGGATCTTTTCCTTTATTGGAGAAAATTTTCTCATTTCTATTTTTCCATAGCAACCAAAGGATCCAAGGATAACTTAGAAATTCCTCTTTTTGTGGAAGTCTCCAAATGAGATGGTCCATATTAAAGTAAATAGATGAGCTAGGAAATGGGGACCTGCTAGTATTTTTGATAAAGCCCATGCTTGTATGGCTACATGGCATTAAAAAGGGACATGATTTATTGTTTCTTCCTCTGCCTCACATCTATCACAATGATGATCGCATTGAGTCCCTTTTCGAGCTAAATTTGGTTTAACTGCTAAATAACTTGAGACCGCTTGCCACATAAAGTGTTTAATTTTCAACGGTGCCTTAACATCCTAAACTCGGGATTGTAATAGCTTAATATTAGGTCCATACGATATCGAAAAATATTGATCGATGTTATGCTCAACCCAATAACCTGATCTTACAGAGTAATTGCCTGATTTTGTAAAATGCCATCCTAACCTATCCGGTCTTGGACTTCTTGGAATGTGTAAACCCAGTATAATGGTAGCATCTTGTGGGCTAAAAAACTGTTGAACCATAGTTTCTTTGCAAAGATGGTATCTAGGGTCAATCACATCTGATACTTTTAGATCCGGGTAGATACTTTGCGACATACCTATTGTCGGTCTAGGTGAGCTATCTGAGATCCAAGGATCAGGCCAAACCCGAATAGTATCACCATTACCCACCAATTTAATTAGACCTTTCATGATTAGCGCTCGTACTGAAACAATGCTTCGCCAACCATACGAGGGGGAATATAAACGCTGTGGCTCCAACGAAGTAGATCATGAAAAATATATACTCTGAAATATCCTTGCCAGTAAAGAGTTTGGGTAAACTAATATTCACCACAATTGTTTTGCTAAGAGGGCTGAATTAAATTCCTCAATAGCCCTGAAACCAAGACATCCTTCTGTTTTATGCTTGCATAGGATATCGCATCTAGCCCAATGAATGCTGGTGGAAGAGCCAACATTATGCCACCAGAAGTTGGCGATGGCCGCTGAGATCTTGGAGGTTAGTACTTTTGGAAGTCGGTAGCATGACATAACATAGGAAGGAATAGCTATAAGAACATATTTTATAAGAACCTCTTTACCTCCTTTGGATAGAAATTTTGCTGACCATGAATTAATACGTGCCTCAATTTTCTCCTTGACAAAGGCGAAAACCTTCGATTTTGCACCTTCTAATCCTTCTGGTAACCCCATGTATGTACCCATACCCCCTAGTGTATGAATTCCTAACTTCTCTTGAATTTCAATCCTTTGAAACGGGTCGACATCTTTCTCAAATTGGATAGAAGATTTAGAGAAATTAATTTGTTGACCTGAGATCCTTTCATAGTCTTTCAGAACTGTTAAAATAGTTGTCACCTCTTCATAATTTTCCTTGCAAAAAAAAAGACTACCATCTGCAAATAACAAATGTGACACTGCCGGACTGTGTCTCGCGATAGAAATCCCTGTTAATTATTTTTGCAGCTCCACATATCTAAGTTTTGTAATTAGAGCTTTCGTGCATAGAATAAATATATATGGCAAAAGAAGGTTGCCTTGGCATAAACCTCTTTGAGGTGAGAAACTTCCTTTTGGTATCCCATTTATAAGGATAGAATATCTAACCGAAGACACACAATGTAGAACTCTTTTAACACATCTCTCATGAAAACCTATTTTAAGCAATAGGTTTTGAAGAAACCTCATTC
This sequence comes from Lepidium africanum, assembly GCA_900406405.1. Lineage (NCBI taxonomy): Eukaryota > Viridiplantae > Streptophyta > Magnoliopsida > Brassicales > Brassicaceae > Lepidium > Lepidium africanum. Next base: position 29,757 of record OVAX01002153.1, on the reverse strand, counting down.
TATTCGATCGTAAGCCTTGCTCATATCTGTTTTAATAGCCATGTATCCTCCACAAATCTTCTTATTTGTTCTTAGTGCATGAAACATTTCTTGAGCGATTCAGATATTGTCTGAGATTAATCTGCCGGAAACAAAAGCAGATTGTGTATCTGATACCAGAAGGGGTAATAACTTCTTCAATCTCAAGCATATTACTTTAGAAATGACTTTATGAACCACATTACATAGGCTAATAGGTCTAAATTCCATCATCTTGGTAGGTCTTGATGTTTTCGGTATGAGGCAGATGTTGGTGTGATTAAGTTCTTTATCGAAAAAACCAGTGGCTAAAAACTCGTTGACTAGTCTCACGAGATCATCTTTAATAATTGGCCATGATTGTTGGAAGAAGAGAGTAGTCATCCCATCTGGTCCCGGTGCTTTCCCGGGATCCATCAAAAAGACTGTTTTTCTTATTTCCTCTTCTGAAGTATTTGCTAAAAGTGTAGTATTCCATTCATCCGATACTCATGGATCAATACCTTCTAAGGAGGAATCAAAATCCGTCGTACCATTTGTTGAAAAAAGTTTTTTAAAATACTTCATTGCTTCCTGTTCTATGTCTTCTTCTTGGTCTATCCATTTATCATCGTCATCATAGAGCCCAATGATTCTATTTTTCGCCCGTCTTTGTCTCGTTTGGGCATGGAAAAATTTGGTATTATTATTTACCCTCTTGTAACCACTTATTTCGACTCTTTTGTTTCCAATAGGTTTCTTCCTCTTTGTAAGCCATACAAAGATCCGATGCCACTTGTTGAATTTCTTGAGTCGGGCAAGAATCCAATTTTTTCATGTTATCTAATCGGATTTTTAATTTTTCTATTCTTGCTTTTGTGGGTAATATTTGTTGTTTTTGCCATTTAGAAAGTTCTCTTATGCAGTTTAAGATTTTGTTTGCGATCTTACATCGGCGTAAGTTTGCATATCTTGTCCAACCAGTTCTAATAGCCTTGTCAAAACATGGTTTTCCTATCCATCTTTTATCAAAACTAAACCCTGGACAAATAAAAGAAGCATTTGCCTTTAATTCCACCAGAATTGGTCGATGATCAGACCCAATCATCCTTAGATATTCTGTTGTAGAGTTAGGAAACAGAGAGTGCCGATCCTTGTTCCCAAAAGCTTTGTCTAATTTACACCGAATAATTTCATTTTGTCGAACACCCCTCCATGACCATGAATCTCCAATACAAGGAAATTCAATGAAACCACAATCGCGGAGCATATTATTGAAAGGGACGAAAGAACTAAGCTCCTCGTGCGACCACCGTTCTTTTCATGATGACCTGATATCTCATTAAAATCACCCACTGTGAGCCATGGTTCGGATATTTGAAGACCATACCTTGTTAATCGTTCCCACACTTGCTCTCTTAAATGGTAAATTGGTTCCCCGTAAATAAAGGATATAAAAGTTTTTGTGCTCCTAAGATCAAGGGAAATATCTATTATCTTTTTGTTTATATAATTCAATGCTATATTGTAATGATTTTGAAACATTAAACATAACCCTCCACTTGCTCCTACCGGCTCTACCGTAATCATATTATCCATATTGAGTTCGCTTACTAATTTCTCCATATAAACCTCACATCTTTTTGTTTCCACTAAAAAGAGTAAATCAACTTTCGTTTGTCTTACTAGATCCTTTAAATAATTTGTGGTGATTGGATTTCCAATCCCTTGACAATTTCATGATAAGGCTTTAATCATAAAAGAAAGAGAAAAAAGAAACTTGGATTAACACTGCCATCGAAATTGGCCCTATAGTCACTTGTTTTAAACACATGAAAGAATTGGAAGAACACTTAAGGGAACAAAAATTCCTGAGATACAAATTCATTTCATGAATATAGTCCCATTTGCAAATTAGGAGAATAAAGGAAAAATTGGTAATTCCTTCCTTGAATTTCTCGATATCTTGAGATTTGGTAGTCCTTATTACCAATTTTCTACATTCTTCACTACGATTACTTTTGTCTCCATGATTTGTGTGATACATTCGATTGATGTGTCCAGAAAAGAGTAATGATATCTTGCAATTAATTCCAGAATATTGTGATAGAGCAAACTGAATTTGAAAGCTTGGTAAAATTAGAAAAATTTCATTAAAAATTCTGGAAAATAATAATCGAAACCAAAGTGGATACTCCGGTCGTGTCTCCAGCTTGAAACACCGTTGAAATCTTTTTGCCAATGCCTTTCTTGCTTACTTGATTTGAAAACTTGTAAAATCAATTGGAACTCTTGAATTTTTGAACAAACATAACACCATCGAAACTCTTTTATCTATCTTCTTTGAGTTTGATTAGTAAAAATTGTGACTTAGTGAAGATTGACTTGCTTTAGATTGTGCACAAGACCCTGTAGATCCTGCTTCAAATTTCTTATTTTCTTTCCAAATATCCTTTTATTATGCTATCGGATTCCAGAGTGTTCTTCGTTCTGGAAACATGTAGGATGAAAAACTCTCCTCCTTGTAAAACTTGTCTTTGAATAAGTCTTAAAAATCATTAGAACTCTCGAACTTAATAAAACCATGAAATTGATCCAATCCAACTTGTATAAAACACTTACAAGGTCTATCACCGTCAGAAATTTGGCCTCGTGCATCTTCACCCAAGGATTCACTGTCGAGGACCATTCTTGTTTAGTCCCTGAATTGAAAACTCGGATCCTTCCTCTAGCGTCTCTTTTAAAGCAGACATAGTCTCCTCAGAAGAAAGCACCTTCAGAATCGCAGCAGAAAACGTTGAAAAAATTAAAAATATCGTTCGCCTGAAATCGCCTGTTGTTTGCCAGAAATCGCCTTTTGTTCACCGGAAATCGCCATCGATTATATATTTTTTCAATGAAATGGCGGTCTTCCGTCTCGTTTCGAATTTCTGAAATTAAAAAAGTGAATTTTTAAGTTGAAAAAATGAAAAAAACAATGTTTTGAAAACTAGACCGGATTCCGATTCAGTAATACTAGTCGATAGTTGGTCGGACCGGGTTTTCATAATTTATTATATATATATATATATGTATAAAAGACATGATTTAAAATAATGATAAAATGAATAATATGATGCAAGTGGCATTTAGTCCATTGGCCGGCGGTAAGCCCACTAAATGGTAGGCGCACTTGCACATCTAGGGATCGAGTCCCACCGCCTATATTATGTAGGAACTTGACTATTGGACCGGCCAGTTGTGGCCCATTGTTGACAAAAAAAAGTAGAATAATATGATATTCTACAAATATAATATAACACTTTTGAAATTTTGAAATAATAAATAAGTAAGCAAATTTGATAAGAAAACTAATAAAAAATACTCTATAAAAGTATTAAATTAATATTTTTTTAAGAAAGAGAATATTAATTAATTTAATTTAATTATATTCATCGTCTTTTAAATTAATCTTTTTCAAGTTTCTTAAAATTTTTGTTTTGAAAATATAATAAATATATTNAATCTTTTTCAAGTTTCTTAAAATTTTTGTTTTGAAAATATAATAAATATATTAAATAATACATATTAGTAATACATTTATATAAATGATCTATTGATATTATTTATAATTTATAAACATTAATTACAAAATTATCTCTATTAATTATAAATTATAAACGAAATATCTGGAAAATATAATAAATAGACTTTTGTGGTGTAAATTTTGGTTTTCAAACTTTTAATTTTATATTTTTATGAAAAGAACAAACATAATAGTAAAATTTTAGAAAAAAAAATGTTAATTGTTAGTAAATTTTAATATTGACCCGAATCACCGATTTTATCGGTTTTTGATTGGTTTTAGGGGTTTAACTTAACCCCATGTTTTAATTCAACTCGAATTGATTTTAGTAGCGAGTCACGGTCCAACCGGTCAGACCGACCATTCCGATTTAGTTTTTAAAACACTGGAAGAAAGAAAGAAACTTGGGATTTGGACAAATGTGATTTATTGGGAAGTAAGTGACATACTGCACAGTTTGACGTCCGGTCCCACTTTTTTAATTGTTGAGATTTAATCATCAGTTACGCGCTTATTCCATTGCGTATCTTCCTATTTACTCCTATTCAAGCCCAATAATTGAAACCAGTTGAAAACTTTAAAGCCGAATATAATAAGCCCAAAACATTCTTTCAATTTACTAAACCCAATTTCCTGTGACCAATTTAAATTTTATTATTGGATTCTTTCTTCAAAGTCAAAATTATTCCTATTTTCCAAACTCAAAATTATTCTATGCATGAAATTAAATTTTAAAATCATTTTTAAACATGAAATTAAGTTTTGAAGAATTTGATGATAAATTATGTTCCATTTATACGTTATAATTAGTGGAAAAATTAAACAAATATGCAACCTATGAACAAAATATATATAACTGACTAGAAATATATGTTAAGTTGGACAGGTGTATCAAGTGGTTAAGTATATATTTATGTCCACTTCACACAAAATTTGCACAAATTTCACCAAAATTCGATAGCTAATCGTATAGTCTAACATAGTAGGATTTAAAATTTAAATTTAGAGTTTGATTGTAAATGAGGTATTATCCATCCAATTGTTAGATATAAAAATAGTGAAAAAAAAATCAAAAGTTCATCAACTATATTAAAAAAAATTACCAACTATATTCAAAATATAAAATTTAAATAATGATTTTATTTTAAAGTTTGATATTTTTAACATCATTTTAGTCTAGCTCGAATACATTTTATGAGTAATTTATTTATAATTAATTATCAGTTAAAATATCACCAACGTTATAATCAATTTCACTAAATTTTTTTATAATGGATTAATTTCATGCATAATACATATCTTAAATAATACTGACTTTTGACTTTTGAGATGAACTTCATAATTTTCCTTTATTGGAACTCCATATTAGTTTCAGTCAAAGATTTATCTTTATTTGTTACCTTACCAAAAACTCAAATGTAGTTTTAGTTCTATAATATGTATATAAATGAAAGGTGATTTTTCAGACCAAAAAAAAAAAATTGAAAGGTAATTTCAGTCTTGAGAATACAAAGCCAAAGCTGGCTAATAAAAATGTATGAAGTAATGGAGATGTCTCTTGTTATAAATCTCTTGCCTCTTTTGTTCTCAGTTGTCATAATTAATTCAGAGCATAATATGGCTCTCAAACATGAAACGAATTGAGAGAGAAATTTCATTCCATTCGACTTGAGAATCAGAGAATGTATGTTAAAAACATATATCAAAGAAGACTTAAACCGGAATGGAACCGAGATTAAATCAAAGACAATATACTCGATTTTCTATTTTAAGTAAACCGATCACATAATACTTCCAATACCCTTTCTCAAGATGGCAAGGAGATTGAGATTAGTGCCACTTTGCTTAATAACTTATGGAACTTTCGTGGAGGAAGAGCTTTGGTAAACGTGTCAACAATCTGATTGTTAACATGGAGAATGCAAACATATATCGAAGAAAGTCTTAAACAGGAATAGAACCAAGATTAAATGAAAAACTATAGACTTGATTTATTACTTTAAGTAAACCGATCACATAATACATCTAATACTCCTCCTCAAGATGACAAAGAGATTGAGATTAGTGTTATCTTGCTTTCTAACTCATGAAACTTTCATGAAGGAAGAGCTTTGGTAAATGCGTCATCAATCTGATTGTTAGTACGAACATGGAGAGTACAAACATATATCGAAAAGAAGAAGACTTAAACCGGAATAGAACCGAGATTAAATCAAAGATAATACACTCGGTTTAAACCGATCACATAATACATCTAATACCCCTCCTCAAGATGGCAAAGGGATTGAGATTAGTGTTGTCTTGCTTTCTAACTCATGACACTTTCATAGAGGAAGAGTTTTGGTAAACGTGTCATCAAATTTGATATTAGTCCAAACATGGAGAGTATAAACATATATCGAAAAGAAGAAGACTTAAACCGAAATAGAACCAAAATTAAATCAAAGACAATAGACTCGGTTTAAATCGATCACATAATACATCTAATAATGGCACATCGAAAATCCTTCAAGGTACACTTTTAAAAACCAAAAAATTGCTCAATATAATGAGTTTAAAATCATCAAAGAAATCAATTAATTTCCGATGGAAAAATCCGTTAGAAATCTGTCTAATCATGCTATATCCAACAGATTTCCGACGAAATTCAATTGTGTGTTTTATGTCGTCAAAGATTTCAATCCTTCGTAAATCCCTTAGATATACCACTTATTGTGTTTCAATATCCCTCCTAATTACTATTGTTATAAAAATCTCATATCTTTAATTTCATTGACGGATAAGTGAAAATGCAGTATATGAGTGCATTGACATTTACAAGCAACCAGGACTTGATCACCCCTTGCTCAAGAAACACACATTCCAGGTGCATGAATATTTCAGAAAGTTGTCTCTTACATACAATGTTTATGCAGTTAATTGATTTACTTTTTGAAAAGATGAAACCATCATTTCGAAGATTTGAATAAAAAATCAAAGTAGCAACATCGAAACATATAAGAAAAAACCAAGAAGTCCTGCTGGACTGTTCCTATGTTGAGAACTTCGAAAGAATACATCACCAACGCACAACTTTTTTCCAAAAACATCATCATCCACTAACACAAGATACCCCTGGAACACATTTAAGCATTCAATTTTTCCTTAATTCTTTGAATCAAATAACTTTTAAATATGAATATATCAAGTAAACTTTGTATTGATAGATTGCTGGAGTAATGTCACGTAATGGTCTATATCGAGGTGTACAAGTTCGATTTACTAAACGTAACCTACAAATCGGAAGAGATCAAGCTTCATATGCCCAATTATGTATAGGCAATGGAGTGAACTACCAATTCAATTATATTGCTGCGGGCTGGATGGTAGGTTTTTCATTTTATTAGTGTTTTTTTCGTTTCGAAGAGGAGGAACATGTCAAGTATCTGCTTGGGATCATGAAATAGAACATGAAACCGTAAGCTCCCAAGCAGTGGGAGGAGCCTGGGCTCTGACCGCGTGCCTATTGAAGAATGAGCCGGCAACTCATAGGCAGTGGCTTGGTTAAGGGAAGCGTCCTGTAGCTTCACTTCAATATCAAATTGAAGATCCGCAGAACGTAGTTTTGGAGAATTGTAAGGGAAGTCAAACTGAGACTGCATTTGGTTTCCTCTCAGATTAAACTGAGAGTTATGGACGGAAAGAAAATGCCCCGCCGGAAGAAAGGTAATTAAGTTCAAGAGTGTCGGTTTGGGGTGAGGCTTACTCCTCGACCAAAGGAATTGAAAAAAAGCAAGACTAACAAGCTCACACGATCTTTGCCGAGAGATAAGAGCATTCGGTGGAACCGGTGAACCACGCGAGCTGGATAGATGTGTGGGACAGAGGCCTCGTGGTACCTTCTGCCCACCCTTCCTCCTCTGCTTTGAGGTTGCTGAAAAATAAATGGGGATAAGCTTTATAAATGACTTAATACTAATTAATCCATTAATTAATTTATGTTTCTTGTGGATATTTTTCTGACAGATAAATCCAAGCCTATTTGGAGATGGAATTGTTTGGACATATGGATTTTGGTAGGTTTTTTTTTCCAACGGCAAAATTATATACATAGTCTCATAGAGTTGATTACATCCAAGATAATGATAATGAATACAAATATGACGAAACTGACTTTAAGCTGACCCTTAAAAATCAAAAACTTTGCAGGGAGAGAAATATTGAAACCATAAATCAAAAAAGATATTATCATCTATCATGTACCTAATGGTACAAGCCTGGTGTAAATAACCTTAAGGGTTTTGAAACCCGAAGCCGAGACCTGAGGAGTGAATCCTTCCACCAAACAGATTGCTAAAATGCCCAAGAAGTTAAGCCCAAACAATCTGCATAAGAAATAAATTAGAAAAAAACAGATGGGCCAAAATCAGTAAATGGGATGGAGGTCCACTCGAATTGAAAGAAGCTATTTGGGCCGAGTAAAGTGGGTAAGGCCGATTAATGGTCCACCAACTGACACACGGGAACCCTAGTTCCTGAATTAAGCCGCCGCTGGGTCCTGAGATTTGTCGCCGCCAGTGTAAGGAGCTGTGAGGGTAGCTAAGTGGAAGACATATCCACCATGGTGATCTCTTGCAAGACAAACCTAGTCCTCTTATCGGAGAGCTTGTTCAAGATCGGGAAACGGTTGCATCACCGGAGACTGCTGACAAGACCCGCTGCTGTCCTTTTTATGAAGGGTTGTCTCATCTACCTCCGGTGATGCCGTCTTTTAGTCCATGAGCCAATTACCTTCTCAACCGCCTTGCCTGATTCAAACCAACTGCAAACCCAATGAGCCTCTAAAAACGAGTAGTAGCTTTGAGTCGCCGGAAGAGGAGGCCACGAAAACTCATAAACACTTCTCCAGCCGTGTCCTCTAGACCGGATCCACCAGAGTTCATCCTCCACCGTCGAAACTCAACCTCGTCAAAGAGGAACTACGTCTCTCCACCCCGATCTACAAAGTTTCGCAAGCCCAAAAGAAGAGAAACCAACAGAGGAAGAAAGAAGGAAACAAGGAGAAGACATTTCCGACAGCGGTGAGAACCACCGCTCACCGGAGAAGCGAGGCGGCGTATGCTTTTAGAGCCCGAGGGTTAGAGAGAGAGAGAAACCGAGACCACTCAAAGGCTCTTTGATTTTGGAAGGTTTGAATATATAAATAAATTCTTGTGTATATATATATATAGATCCTAAAATGAAATAACATTTAAATATGATTTTGTAGGGTACGTAAAGGTGCGAGAGGATGTTACAATACGTTATGTCAAGGTCTGTTCAAGTATCACATGTTCCAATATCGGAACCCTTGGACCAGCCAAGTGTAGGCTTGTTGCATTTATTCCATCCATGAGGTATTTATCACATTTTAAATATTCCTTTTGTTCTCTTTTTATAAACTCTATTTTGAAGAAATTTAGTTGTTTTGTTTTCTTAATTTCTTAAACACTACGAAAAAATTTAAACTTATTTTCTATTGTGTAACTATTTATATTTATTATTAGTTATGGTTTTAAATATAAACAACTGTTTATAAACTCTTTGTTAGGTTTTGACACAGATGTAAGAACTAATAGAGTATCTGTTATGAATCTTAAAAATTAACACATTTTCTTTTCCTTTTTTACTCAAGATATTCTAATTAATAAAAAAAATTGGTTTGTGTCTCAGACACAAAAATGATGAACAAACACGAACTTGGTGGCTTACAAAATTGATACCAGAATCTCCAAACATTGATATAGGATACTGGCCAAGAGAGCTTTTAACCTTATGGTTAGTGGTGCAAATGTAGTTGGTGTTGCAGGTGTAGTTCATGCACGCTTCTCTTCAAGGTCCAAGTCCTCCAATTGGAAATGGTAAATTTCCGGGTAAAGACAACAAAGGATCAGCAATTTTCACCAATATTGAAGTCTTGGATTCCAACTATGATCAAACTAGAATCCATTCATTTCCTGCAGAGAATTTGCAAGATGGCCCACAATGTTATGGACTACGTACTCGGAAGTTATCAATATTGGGTTTCTTTTTCAATTATAGTGGTCCAGGAGAAAACTTTTGTGGAATCTGAAATTTATCGATGTAATATCTAAAACTGCTGTTTGAATTGATAATAAGAAATCGCTATATACAGTTAAGATTTTGTTTTCTCTCTATTGTTCTCAAGGTTGCTATATAATTTGATTACTATACAATAATTTAGGAAAAATCACATTGAAAAATTATCAAAAGGTGGAGTCACTCACAACTTAAACCTTAAAAGTTTTTCACTCCCACTAAAAACTTTCAACCTATATTGTTTTCTAATTTTAACCTTCAAAGTGAGTTTGTCAGAAACACCCGAAACAATTTAAGTTTTTGCTATGTCTACTGTTACTTCCATCAATTTTCGTTAAATTTAATATGTTCAACGTACAATTTTGTGAAATTATAATCAGATTTTATGCTTCACTTTTACGATTATAATGCTTACAATCATGATGATTTTTAAGCATAATAATTTCACAAATTTCACATGAAACATATAAAACTTAACAAAAATTAAACGTAACAGTGGACATGTAACAGAGACAAAACTACATTTAAAGTGTACTTTTGACTTAAATTAATATATGTAACCTAAGTAGATAATAATGTAATACGTTTTTGTTGTTTTTATTCAAAGTACTAATGTTTCCCTATTTAATGATCTTCCACTTTTTGTCAATTTCTCTTTTTTTATAAGTATGTATAGAAACTTCATAAATTTCCTTTACAACGTCTCCATAATGATTTCAGTCAAATGTAGTTCTAGTTCTCTTTCTTTTCTCTCATTGACACTGTAATATGTATATAAATAACATCGTCTTTTCATTTGTGTACTCAAAAACTTGAAAAGTACTTAGAGGATCGAAGATGGCTCTTGTTATAAATCTTTTAGCTCTTTTGTTCTCAGCAATCCAAATTCGTTGGGATCAAAATATGGTGCCCACCAGATCCTTCAAGGTAAGCTTTGATGTAGATAAAATTGATCCATCAAATTAATTCACCATTCACTGCATAAGATTAACTTATACTCTACTGGAAAAATCGGTAAAAATCTGTTCGAACAGAACATTTCCGATAGAAATCAACCATCTGTTCTGTCATTGGAAAGTTCAATTCGTCTTAAATCTATCGATAAACGATTTACTGTGTTTTCTCATTCCTGCTTGCTTATTATTGTTATGAATATTTCATATAGTTGTTTTTTCATTTGCAGCTAAGTGAAAATGCAATATATGATTGCATTGACATCTATAAGCAACCAGGACTTGATCATCCCTTGCTCAAAAACCACACAATTCAGGTGCATGAACGTTTCTGAAAATTGTTTCCTACATACATTTTACTCTTATAAAGTATGTTCATGAATTTGACTATATGAATTTTTTTTTTTTTTAAGAGGAAACCATCATTTCCAAGTTTTGAATCAAATAATCAAACTAGCGACACCAAAACATACGAGAAAAAAATAAGATGTCCGTATGGAACCGTTCCTATAATGAGAAATTCGAAAGAATACATCGCAAACGCAAAACTCTTCTCCGACAAGTATCTTCATCTGCTAACAAAATATAGTCCTGGAACACATGTGAACTTTCAATTTCCTCTTAATTCCTTAAATTTAATAACATTTTAATATGTATATTTTAAAATTAAGTAGCTTTTTCGTAGAGTGCTGGAATATATTCAAGTAATTTAATATTTCGTGGTGTTAAAGCGCGATTTAGTATACATCACCTACAAATCGAAAGAGATCAAGCCTCGTCTGCTAAACTATATGTGGACCCTGGAAGGCATGACGAATTCAATTATATTTCTGCGGGATGGACGGTAGAGTTAACATTTGTTTGGTTTCAATTTCTCTTAATCAGTTTTTTAATTTATGTTTCTTTGGTAGACTTAAGATATTGAAATTTTTTTGACAGATAATCCAAGACTATTTGGTGATGGACGTGTTTAGTAATATGGATTCTGGATGGTATGCATATAACAATAAATATTTGTATATATATAATCTTTTTTCGAGCAACATGTAAATACTAATAATATATATAAATTTTATAGGGTAAAGATGGGAATGCATGTTTTAATACTGAATGCCCAGGGTTTGTTCAAGTATCACAAGAGGTTCCTATAGCACAACCTTTGGACCCACAAAGGGAACGCTACTTGTATTATTCTATCTAGGCCTGCCATTCGGTTCTTCGGTTCGGTTTGAGTCGGTTTTTTCGGTTTTCGGTTCTTTCGGTTTTCAAAAAGTGGTAACCAATAGGTACTAACAAAAATTCAGTTCGGTTCGGTTCGGTTCGGTTTCGGTTTTTCCGGTTCTGGAAATATGGTAACCAATTATTACTTATTAAAATTCGGTTCGGTTTCGGTTCGGTTCCGGTTCCAAAAAGTGGAACCGAATTAGTACTAAAATAAGATTAGTTCGGTTTTAAATAGTTACTTTTTTCAAAAAGTAGCCAAAAGTACTTCGAAAGTAACCAAATACCCAAAAAATAACCAAAAATATTTTAGTACTAACTATTTTTGGTTCCTATTTGGTAACTTTCGGTTCTTGGAACTGAACCGAACCGAACCGAGAACCGAAATTACCTAAAAATTAGAACCGAACGATCCTTTTTAAAAACTAATACCAAACCAAACGGAACCGAAAACCGAAGTTACTTACAAAATGGAACCGATCGGTTCTTTTTTAGGAACCGAAACCGAACCAAACTAAAATTTTCGGTTCGGTTCGGTTCGGTTTTTCGATTCCGATTATTATGCCCAGGGCTCCCTGAGGTATTTTTTTCAAATTACAAAAACTCCTTCTATTCTTGTTACAAAATATTTTAAAATTAATTTTATATTGTATATTTGTATTTCGTATCATTTTTATTAATGATGTTAAATGTTTTCATATGAAAACGGAGATGTTATGATGTTACTTTATTTAGCCAAGATAATAATAAAATTGTTATTTTTTTGTTAACAATAAAATTGTTAGTTTTTATATATATCATAATTCCCACTTTGTAATTAATGGAGAAATTTATGATTTTTGAGATTAACTATCTAGAAATTTGATTAACATTTTTTTTTGTCTTTTTATTTTTAATATTCTAATTAATCCAAATTGTTTTGTATCTGGTACACCAAAAAGGATAAACAAACAAGGAATTGGTGGCTAACAAAATCGTTTCCAAAAGGACCAAACATAGATATTGGATATTGGCCAGTACAACTATTTAATGTTACGGTTAATGGTGGTGCCGATTTGGTTGGTGTTACAGGTGTAGTTCAAGCTTCTCCTGAAGGTCCAAGTCCTCCAATGGGAAATGGCAATTTCCGAGTAAACTTGGCACAGGATCAGCAGTTTTTACCAATATTGAAGTCTTGAATTATGAAAACGTTGAAACTAGAATCGATTTTTATCCTGTAGAGAAAATGTTAGATAGTCCACAATGTTATGGGCTAAAAACTGGTAAAATGCCAATATTGCGTAACTTTTTCAGTTATGGTGGTCCAGGAGGTTACTTTTGTGGAAGTTGAATTTTATTTATGTTATCTCATTTAATAAAACTATTCTAAATTGATAATATAGATGAATTTTTCATATACAGCTAAGGTTTTTTTGCTCTTTTGTTCTCAATGTTGTTATATAATTTAATTACTAGCATTAGTGAATAAATTTTAAATAAAACAGTCACGAATTAGACAAAATCTAATATGTTACATTATATGTAACATCATAAAAGATGATTCGAACAGTCATATTTTTTCTTTCTGTCATAGAAATCCCTATACACAGTTAAGTTTTTGTTTTCTCTCTTTTGTTCTCAAGGTTGCTAATGTTAGATAAAAAATTGAATTAAATACACTAGATTTATACAATAGAAATTATTGTAACTATCATAAAACGTTTTGGTATTTAGTTTGTAGGCGTATGCTATATTCGTAAGAGACTACCCCAAAATTTTAGACTTTTTTACCCCTATTTACTTATCTAAAAAAAATGTATATTTTATTTGACTTCTCAAATTCATCTTTTCCACTCGAACCTCCATCTGTTATTTTTTCAACTTCTCCACCATTTTGTTGTTGTTATTTTTTCTACTTCTCCACCATTTTGTTGTTGTCTCTCTCTTCTCTCTCTATTCGCCATTGTCATCTTGATATACCTCAATTTTTATCGGTTTTGAACTCATTAATTCGCTTATTTTCAAAGTTTTTGTCTGTAATTTACAGTCTTTTCAGGTGGAAAACGAGAAGAATTTGGATTATACCCGTGGAGTTTTGTTTGGAAGGATTTGGAGCATTATCTGGAGTTTCAGCAAAAGAGTGATGATCGATCGATCATACCATTTCTTGATCGATCACTCTCTTCAGCCAGAGCAACGCTCGACCTGTTGATCGACCTCACACCTCATGATCGATCAATCACATCAGCACCAGAAGTAACACTCGACCTTATGATCGACCAAGCTATGTTAGAGATTGACCGCTCATCAGTGATCGATCGATCAGTGAAGCCACGAGAGATAACCTAATTTTCCTGTTTAGTACCTGTGAGTTTTAGAGCATATAAATACTCTTTTTCTTATTTCATTTAAGGGACAAAACATATCTCAAAGAGACCTTAGACTGCAATTTTAGCTTTTGTAAGCAGGAAGAAGAATTCCTTCACACTTTGAGAAGATTTTCTGAACCCTTTTATTTATTTGAATTCGATCTCATGTTTTCATTATTGATGTTTCTGATTTCTGCTTTGATTATGTCTGAGTAGATCTCTTGTCCGGTTTAGGGTTTCAAGGGATTTAGGAATTAATGATTGGGGATTAAATAGGATTGATTGTTAGAAATTCTCCATCTAAACTCTTGCTTAAAGCTTAGATTAGCCTGATAAACTAGTTTATGAATCTAGGTTGTTAACCTCCCAAAATTTTGTTAAGGACCAGAACTAGTTTAGATGAGCAAATAATTTTAACCAATGACGGTTGATTGTTAAGGGTAATTGTGGATAATTGAACCGTTTCGTTAAAGCCTATTTGCTTCCTGAAACCAGCGATAGTTAGGATCTTCAGGTTGATTAATAGAGTAATAGGTACCACGACAGTGGGCTTATTATATGTTTATGTTCAAGTCGAGAATAGGGCTGTAATTCCCTAAATAATTTCCCTGATTAGATTCCTGCTTCCTGATGAATAACCGAAAACATGATGCTTTTTATTATAGTTGCAAATCGTTTAAGTTATTAGTCTTTATTATCGACAATTGTTTTGGTATAGCTTGAAACAGAATTGATAGTCAAAAGTACAAACTTGGTTCTTCGTGGATATGATCTTTAAGTACTACTATTTCATTCCTTGCACTTGTAGTAGATATTTAGGGTAAAACCTGAGCATATCAAGTTTTTGGCGCCGTTGTCGGGGAACCAATTGGTTGCCTTTTGATTGATATTTAGTTTCTAGTCTATACTCTTTACTTACGCTTTTCCTTTTGTTTTGTTCTTGCTTTTCTTTTAGGGTTTATGGTCAGAAGAAGTCAAAAATCAGACAATCTTCTTAATTTTGACAACGAGGAACTTACTAGAATCGAACGTGAAAACAAACGAGCTCGAACAATGAATCAAGGAAATCAGCAATATCCAGTGGATCCTGAGAATCATAATGATGTTCAGATTTACTATAATGTTCAGCAAACGGTTGAGCAGCTGCAGAGAGATTTAGCTCAGCCTAAGAGGCAGCAGGTAGAGCCTCAACGTCGAGCTAGAGGTGATATGGATACTCCACACACTTATTACCAGAATAGATCTACTATTCATCCCCCACCTATCCAGAGGCAAGACTACGAGATTAAGCCTCAGTTGATTGGGTTAGTGAAGTAGTACATCTTCAATGGTCTCCCAGGAGATCACATCGAGAATTTCGAGGATATGTGCAGTACAACGAGTTTGAATGGAGTCCCTACGGATTATGTTAAGAGTAAGTTGTTCCACCATTCACTTTCTGATAAGGCTTCAAGATGGTTGCGATCTTTACCTCCAGGTTCACTAACTACGTGGGAAAAAGTTAGAGCTGCCTTCTTAGATCAGTTCTACACCAAATCGAAGACTGCAGCCTTGAGAAGAAAAATGTCAGCATTTCAGCAACATTCTGGTGAGTCTTTGAATGAAGCTTGGGAGCATTTTAAGGAGTACCAGCAAGATTGTCTACACTATGGGTATTCAGATGAGCTGTTGCTAAACACCTTCTATGGAGGAATCGAGTGGGAGTACAAGAATTCTTTGAATGCTGCAAGCAATGGAGATTTCATGACAACACGAGGGATGAAGCTTTTACTCTCGTTGACAACTTGCCTGCAAGTTTTGGTAGTCGCTGTCCGCAGTATGACCGAAGGAGAAAGGTTAACAGCGAGGAGATTCAGAGGATAGATGAGATTGCTGAGAAGCTTGACATGCTTATCAAAGCTAATCAAGGGAATAAAAGGGGTGTGCATCTGCTAGATGACAACAGAGAGGTAATTCAAGTTCAGGATGAGTCTAAGGTATCAAAGGAGCAGAGAGAGGTCGACTACGTCAACTGGCAGAACAGGGGACATAATCAAAATTATCTTTCTTATAGGAGCACGAACGTGGAGAACCCACAGGATGTCGTTTTTCCGGCTCCGACAATGCCTCATGGATCACCCTTCCAAGGAAAACCTTTTGTACAGAATTCTGGTCAGAGATGGAACAACCAGAAGAATTACAATTAAAACCCTGGAGGTAACAACTGGCAAAAACCGTAAAAACCCTATCCGCAACAAGTGCTGTAGCAGCAAGCTCCAGCGAGCTCTTTGAGTACTTCAAACGATGAGATCAAGGCATTGATCCAATAACTTGCAACTGAACAGCAGAATACCACACGAGAGCTCGACACAAAGTAGATAGTATGTATAACAATTTGAACAGCAAGTTTGAGTCAGTTTCTATACATCTGAAGAAGCTAGACACTCAAGTAGCTCAAACTGATGAAGCTATGAGAAAACCTCAGGGAGCTTTACCTGGAAAAATTGAGAAGAATCCTAAGGATTCATGCAATGTTGTGCAGGTTGAAACTGAGGAGTGTGCTGTTAAGAAAGAGGCGAGCAAGGAAGGTAAGTACAGACCTCCAATCCCATTCCCAAAAGCGCTTACCAAGCTAGAAGATCAGGGAGAGTTCACAATACCTTGCATCCTTGGGAAATTGATCTTTAGTGATGCACTTTGTGATTCTGGTGCAAGTGTTAATGTCATCTCCCTAGAGACAATGAAGAAGTTGGGTATCGATTAGTGCAGGAGCACAACTCCTCTATATCTTCAAGAGATGCAACTTCTAAGAGTCCAAGGGGAAGATTTCACCCTTCTGGTTGGAAACTGCAGAGTTCCAATATATTTCACTATGGTTGAGATGGCTAGAGGTGGAGCGGTTCCGATATTGTTGGGAAGACCTTTCCTTAACACTGTAGGAGCAAAAATTGATTTTTCTAACAAGAAAGTTGTTCTAGAAAACATTGATAAGGCAGTCTCCTACACGATCAGAGCTTCAATGGGTAACTTGTGTGGAATGATAAACATCTTTTCCGAGAAGGAAGCAGTTTCTGAAATTGAAGATTCGGTTTCCAAGAGCTTGGGAAGTTGTGAACTTGAGTATGAATCAGATGAGGAGTACAATGTTTGTCGTGAGCTAGTAGAGGACCCAGCTGAGCAAGACGATACATGTATCCTTAATGTTAAACTTGATAAGTACTATGAGTTTGTTGTTTAAAACTTGTGTCTTAAAGTTTTTACAAGAAAACTTGGACTTGAAACTTCAGGGCCATACACTGTGAAGGAAATTCAACCTGATGGAACTGTAGTGTTGCTGGATGCTACAAGAGCTGAATTCCATAGGAAAGATGAACAGCTTAGAAAGTTGCAATCGTTGATGAGAAAATAACTAAGGGGGTGAACATTCCTCGCGAAAGTCAATCCGCCATTTAGAGTGGCAAGCGAGTCAAGCTAATGACTCTAAACAACCCACTATTAGGAAGTTCTTCTGTTTCATTATTTTTCAGTTTTAGGTTGATTTTTCTTTTTGATTTGTTCTGTTTCAGGTGAGAAAGTGATCAAAGGGCTTTGATCAATCTTTATATCCAAGATCGATCGATCATCGTGGCTTCAGAGGAAAATGCACGACCATTTGATCGACCTACCAAAGTTTGATCGATCGATCATTGAGGAGAAAGAAGTGTACACTCGACCATTTGATCGATCATGAGATGTTTGATCGATCGATCAGATTTTCACAGGGCAAGTGCGTGAGGATTTGATCGACCTGCAGTAATTTGATCATTCGATCGATCATCTTGTTCAAAGGATGATGTGCACGACCATTTGATCGATCGTTAGAAGTTTGATCGATCAATCATCGAAGAAGGAGATTTCACAAGAAGTTTGATCGATCGATTGTAACTTGGATAGATTGATCAATGGGCCAGGAAAGTGTTTTAAAAAGGAAAACACGGGTTTTCAATCAAACATCAAAGCCTAAATTCAAAACTGTTTTTGAGCGATTTTCTTCAGAAAATCTTCAAAAACTCATAACTTCTTTGATTCTTAACCGATTTCATCGATTCGAAGGCTTAATTCACTCAGATTTTCCTCTTCTTTTGAATATCCAACAATCTCTCTCGATTAGCAAAAGTATCGCTTCGAAATAAATGATTTACAGAACGTGGAAATGAGAAGATTTTGGGAACTTTTGGATTTCGATTCAATGTTGATTAAATGTGTTAAACCAATATTCTATCATGGTTATTAAGTGATTTCAAATTCCACTTGCTTTGTATTTGGTTTATTTTTTTTTAGAAATCGATTGTTAGGTTGAAGGAGAATTTCTTGAGAATATGGGATTTTAGGTCTGAAATTGAGATGTTGTAGTATTGATTGATGCATTGCTGGATGATTACTTGTGCAGATTATAGATTTAGTAATCAATTTTACAACACTCTCCTTGTCTATATCAGATTTTGACATTCTCATACTTTCTTGTGAAACTGAATTCTCTGTTGTTCTTTGTTGTTGTTGTTTACATACAATGGTGCATACAAACGAACCGAGGAAACCTGCAAAGAAGTTTAGGAGATCAACCAATATTGAGGCCAGACAATCCTCTAGTGGTTAAGGTCTTAGAGAGCAGCTACCGTGGCCTAGACTTGATGAGGAACCATTCAAGAAGAATCTTGGTAATTGGTCTAATCCGTCAATGACAAAGCCTATTGGAAGCGTACAGCTGAATGAGGATGGCAGAAGTTTCATGGGATCTTTTACGATCAGCTATGGAGAAACAAGATGCTTCCGACTAAGTTTCTCTTCCCTGCTACTCTGGATAAGTTGGGGATTCTTGATGATGTTGGTGCTATGCTTGAGAGACTCGGTTTGGGTACCTTTGGGTCTACGCTATCTCCACTGTACCTGGAGCCGGTTCGTCAGTTTTTAGCCACTTGTGATCTCCATTTGGCTGCAGACCCTCATGCTCCCATTTATGCTTCATACTTCACTTTCATGTTCAAAGCAGTATCATACACACTAAGCATTAGAGATATCTGCAGGATATATGGCTTCAGAGAGGATGTTGAGGGACAATTACCCCCTCGTTCTGGTCCAGCAAACAATTCCCTGTAGTATATTTTAGCAGATGGAGGTTTTTAGGGACGTTATTCTAAGCTCACGTACATTAGACATCCAACAGTTCGGATTGTAGCGAAGCTTTTGGGTTATACTATTCTTTGTAAGGAGATAAATCATGTTATCACGAAGCCTGAGTTGGAGATTCTTCATCACACTATTACTCCAGCGATTCCGGATCTCTACGGTAACGCTTCTACACCTCAGTATGAACCTTGTGACATCAACTGGGGATTCATGTTTGCAAAGCTACTTCCAGATCATTGCTTTAGGGGCGCACTAGATCAACCGCTCGCAGAGACTATTGGTAGTATTCTCACACCGATCTTCCATTTTCTCAGGCTTGATCTCAGCAACACTTAGAAGATTGAGAGGATTTCGTAAATGAATGACAGGGCTTTGACCAATTTCAGTTACCTCATTGAGAAGATCAAGTGGCGGTATTACTCTAAGGATTGTAAGCCATGTGTGTACAAGCTTCCAGCTCCAACAGTTACTTCTCTCACTAGCCGCGAGAATGTGATATTCAAGCCTCATCTTACTCATCCAGAGATTGCAGAGATCGAGGAGAAGCAGCCTCAGATTCAGTGCAGCGCCCCTCGGAGTCGTCCTTCCACTACTCCCGCGCCTACACAGCCACATCCTAACGTCGCGCAGACACTTGAGCACCTCATTCCAGAGATCAGTGAGGAGTATGATATCCCTCCATTCTCTGATGATTCACTGAGAAAGAGTACAGGCGCTGGCATTATGAGAACGAGAAGAGAAAGCACTCAATGAAGATACACCTCTGGGTAGCGCTTAGGAAGAGTCATGTTACCTTTTGCTTGAGCACACCTTCCGTGGACAGAGCTGAGACTAGCATCAAAGCTGAGGCGCAAATACTTGATGTTGCTGGACGTCGGTCAGATGATGCATCTGAGGATGAGGATGATCAGCCTTTGGATCGCCGCTTACCACGCCATCGTCGAGCTCCAGGAGACAGCGAGAGTCAAAGCCCAGAGTAACTCTATCACATTTCTCACACCTTATCTTTTATTTTCTGTTATGCATTCTATTTCTTTTTATTTTTGTGGCGTAAGTCGTGCTTTCCTTCGGCTTATTTTCACACCGGGACGGTGTGAAGTAAGTCTGGGGGAGGACACTTGCTGTGACTAGCGCTTTTTTCTTTTGCTTTTCTTTTTAGCTTTGATTTTTCAGAGGAATTCTGTTATTTACTATATTTTTGAGCTTTGGAAACTGATGTTTAGGAACTATGATTTTCGAGGATTTATGCACTGTTATGAACTAAGTGCCATTGATTTGTACTTGCAGGTGTCGATTGACTATTGGAAAACACAGAGACAAGGTAATTTCTCTGTGTAACATCCACATCCATCTCAAGTATTCAGAGAATCTCATGCTGATTTCAAGCTTAACCTAACTTAGTTTTCTCGTCAAGGGTGTTGGAAATGCATCGGATTTCCTGCTTCTCACGGTTCAATGACAAGTATTTCCGTGCAAGTATGGTTTCTCCTCTCTCCATCATTTCGAGCATCCGTTGCTTAATTCTGAAAGTAACTACATATAAATGTTGTACATTTGTAGTATGTTGAGGGTAAAAGTCTCTCAATGACGATGCTCGTATTTGAGTGAATATGGTAATATGAGGATAACTCCTATGACGTAACCTTTTCGCTTAAATATTATTGTTTACCGAGAGAGACTCCAGTGAAGCTACTTGTGTTACATTCTTTGAGTAACCAAAGAACCAACCAATAAAAATAAAAATAAAATGATACCCTAAGTAAGTAGGGAGAAATTGGTTGCATGAAATGAGAGGAAAGAAATCATACTGAAGGTAGTCTTGAGAATATGGAAAGGAACTCTTATTTCCTTTGATCGATATCCCCTCGATGAGACCACAGCTAGATGTATTAGGAAGTCGGTATGGTGTGCTGAGTCACTCTTTTGGATTGTGGAGTTTAACCGAGATAGTTTCTAAGTCTGGGGGAAACACAAGGTGGTCTCCATTTTGACAGGTAAGTATCAATCGGTTTACTGAGAGAGTAATGTGCAATGTCTTATGACGAATGAGTTCCTTTGAGTGGAATATTCTCGTTGGTCTTTTCTTTCTTTGCTTGAGGACAAGCAAAAAGGTAAGTCTGGGGGGATAGATATACCTCAATTTTATCGGTTTTGAACTCATTAATTCGCTTATTTTAAGAGTCTTTGTCTGCAATTTAGAGTCTTTTCAGGTGGAAAATGAGAAGAATTCGGATTATACATGTGGAGTTTCGTTTCGAAAGATTTGGAGCATTTTTCTGGAGTTTCAACAAAAGAGTGTTGATTGATCAATCAAACCATTGCTCGATCGAGCACTCTCTTCAGACAGAGCAACATTCAACAAGTTAATCGACCTCACACCTCATGATCAATCGATCACTCTCTTCATCCAGAGCAACGTTCAACCTCTTGATCGACCTCACAAATCATGATCGATCGATCACATCAGCACCAGAAGTAATGCTCGACCTTATGATCAATCAAGCTATGTTAGAGATAAGAGAAAAGAAAATAAACACTTAAATATGTAAATAAGAGAAAAGAAAATTTATAAACTCCACAAAACTATTTATTTTTCTGATTCTTAACTGATTGTGTTTCCATTTGTGTGCTATAATCTGAAAGAGTATTTGTGTCAATCTTAGGACATGCTAATCCTAATATTTTGAAATCAAATTAATTTTGCGTACCTTGGATAATTAGTTCGTATACAAAAAAGATATATTCAGCCTAACTAACAAAAGGTCTAATTTAGGATAATTAAAAGGAGTTATAATTCCAAGGAAGAAGAGAGAGAGCTCTTAAAGAGTAATAGAAATATATTTGCTATGTATGAGTTATGGATGTAATTAATTTTTTTTTTTGAAGTACTTACACATTTCTAGATGAATATAAAGCATATTTAACTCGAAGTCCTCTCTCACCAAATCTGCTTTAGGTACAAGAAAACTTCGTATGTAGTCTATTTTAGGTACAAGTAGACTTCATTCGAAGTCTATTCTAGGTACGAGTAGACTTCACCCAAAGTCTATTTTGAATTAGCTAACTATCTAAATTATTTTTAAAATTTGTACATACATAACTATAATATATAAATATGTTCCAACTTCTATATAAGAAAACACAATATCAAACACCCAAAAGAAAGAAAAAAAAAACATAAACATGTTTATAAAGTATTTTTACAAAAGTTTACGTAGTAGACTTCAAGTGAAATCTACTTATATTGAATGAACTAACTACCTATATTGTTTGTAAAATTTACACAGACATAAATATAATATATAACCATGTGAAACTTGTACAGAAGCAAAAAAAGTATCAAACACACATAGGAAAAATACAAAAGAAAATTAAAACATGCTTTAAATGCATTTTTACAAAATCAACAATGCAGACTTCATGTGATGTCTACACATGAAGTCTGCGTTTAGAAAGTAAACTTCCATCGAAGTCTCCTCTAACAAGCACATAATGCCAATGAAGTCTACTTTTTACACGCGTAGACTTCTTTAGGTTATTTTTGCAATTGACCAAATTTTGACTATTTGGCGTAGATTTCGAAATGAAGTCCCAAAAAAAGGGTTAGTTTTGCAATTGACCAAATGTTAACTTTTTAAGCAAAAATAACTGATTTTGCATATATGAAGTCCTCAAATAATTGATGCTATTTTTTAACTGATTTTGCATATATGGTTTGAAAATAGATTTTGGTGGCAATGCAGATGAAGGAAGACTATGCTTTAATCTTCTAATACCTAAAGTGAGTCAAAGAGAATAAGAGAATAGAAGTGAGACTAATAAGAATAAACACCTAAATATGTAAATAAGAGAAAAGAAAATTTATAAACTCCACAAAACTGGTTGTTTTTCTGATTCTTAACTGATTGTGTTTTTATTTGTGTGTTATACTCTGAAAGAATATTTGTGTCAGTCTTAGAACATGCTAATGCTAATATTTTGAAATCAAATTAATTTTTCTTACCTTGGATAATTAGTTCGTATACAAAAAAGATATATTCAGCCTAACTAACAAAAGGTGTAATTTAGGATAATTAAAAGGAGTTACAATTACAAGGAAGAAGAGAGAGCTCTTAAATAGTAATAGAATACATTTGCTATGTATGAGTTATGATTGTAATTATTTTTTTTTTTGAAGTGCTTACACATTTCTAGATGAATAGAAAGCATATTTAACTTGAAGTCCTCTATCACCAAATCTGCTTTGGGTGCGAGCAAATTTCATATGAAGTCTATTTTAGGTACAAGCAGACTTCACTC
This sequence comes from Lepidium africanum, assembly GCA_900406405.1. NCBI lineage: Eukaryota > Viridiplantae > Streptophyta > Magnoliopsida > Brassicales > Brassicaceae > Lepidium > Lepidium africanum. The sequence goes on along the minus strand of OVAX01002153.1, from coordinate 6,151 downwards.
GAAGTCTATTCTAGGTACAAGTAAACTTCACCCAAAGTCTATTTTGAATTAGCTAACTATCTAAATTATTTTTAAAATTTGTACATACATAACTATAATATATAAATATGTTCCAACTTCTATATAAGAAAACACAATATCAAGCCCCATAAGAAAGAAAAAAAACATAAACATGTTTATAATGTATTTTTACAAAAGTTTACATAGTAGACTTCAAGTGAAGTCTACTTATATTGAATGAGCTAATTACCTATTTTGTTTGTAAAATTTACACAGACATAAATATAATATATAACAATGTGAAACTTGTACAGAAGCAAGAAAAAGTATTAAACAAACATAAGAAAAATACAAAAAAAAAAAAACTAAAACATGCTTTAAGTGTATTTTTACAAAATCAACAATGCAGACTTTACGTGATGTCAAGACATGAAGTCTGCATTTAAAAAGTAAACTTCCATCAAAGTCTCCTCTAACAAGCGCATACTACCAATGAAGTATACTTTTGACACTTATAGACTTCTTTTGGTTATTTTGCAATTGACCAAATGTTGACTATTTAGCGTAGACTTCGAAATGAAGTCCTTAAAAAAAAGAGTTAGTTTTGCAATTGACCAACTGTTTGACTTTTTAAGTAAAAATAACTGATTTTGCATATATGAAGTCCCCAAAAAATTGATGCAATTTTTTAACTGATTTTGCATATATGGTTTGATAACAGATTTTGGTGGCGATGCAGATGAAGGAAGACTATGTTTTAATCTTCTAATACCTGAAGTGAGTCAAAGAGAAGAAAAGAATAGAAGTGAGACTAAGAAGAATAAACACCTAAATATGTAAATAAGAGAAAAGAAAATTTATGAACTCCACAAAACTGTTTATTTTTTTGATTCTTAACTGATTGTGTTTTTATTTGTGTGCTATAATTTGAAAGAGTATTTGTGTCAGTCTTAGAACATGCTAAAGCTAATATTTTGAAATCAAATTAATTTTGCTTACCTTGGATAATTAGTTCGTATACAAAAAAAGATATATTCATTCTAACTATCAAAAGGTCTAATTTATGATAATTAAATGAAGTTATAATTACAAGGAAGAAGAGAGAGAGCTCACAAAGTGTAATAGAAATACACTTGCTACGTATGAGTTATGATTGTAATTAGTTTTTTTTGAAGTACTTACACATTTCTAGATAAATAGAAAGCATATTGAACTTGAAGTCCTCTCTCACCAAATCTGCTTTAGGTACGAGAAAACTTCGCATGTAGTCTATTTTAGGTACAAGCAGACTTCATTCGAAGTATATTCTAGGTACGAGTAGACTTCACCCAAAGTCTATTTTGAATTAGCTAACTGTCTAAATTATTTTTAAAATTTGTACATACATAACTATAATATATAAATATGTTCCAACTTCTATATAAGAAAACACAATATCAAACACCCATAAGAAAGAAAAAAAAACATAAACATGTTTATAAAGTATTTTTACAAAAGTTTACATAGTAGACTTCAAGTGAAATCTACTTATAATGAATGAGCTAACTATCTATATTGTTTGTAAAATTTACACAGACATAAATATAATACATAACCATGTGAAACTTGTACAGAAGCAAAAAACGTATCAAACACACATAGGAAAAATACAAAAAAAAATTAAAACATGCTTTACATGCAATTTTACAAAATCAACAATGCAGACTTCACGTGATGTCAAGACATGAAGTCTGCATTTAAAAAGTAAACTTCCATCGAAGTCTTCTCTAACAAGCGCAGACTACCAATGAAGTCTACTTTTGACACTTATAGACTTCTTTTGGTTATTTTGCAATTGACCAGATGTTGACTATTTAGCGCAGACTTCGAAATGAAGTCCTCAAAAAAAAGGGTTAGTTTTGCAATTGACCAACTGTTTGACTTTTTAAGTAAAAATAACTGATTTTGCATATATGAAGTCCCCAAATAATTGATGCCATTTTTTAACTGATTTTGCATATATGGTTTGATAACAGATTTTGGTGGCGATGCAGATGAAGGAAGAATATGCTTTAATTTTCTAATACCTAAAGTGAGTCAAAGAGAAGAAGAGAATAGAAGTGAGGCTAAGAAGAATAAACACCTCAATATGTAAATGAGAGAAAAGAAAATTTATAAACTCTGCAGAATTGTTTATTTTTCTGATTCTTAACTGATTGTGTTATTATTTGTGTGCTATAATCTGAAAAAGTATTTGTGTCAGTCTTAGAACATGCTAATGCTAATATTTTGAAATCAAATTAATTTTGCTTACCTTGGATAATTAGTTCGTATACAAAAAAGATATATCCAGGCTAATTAACTAAAGGTGTAATTTAGGATAATTAAAAGGAGTTATAATTACAGTGAATAAGAGAGAGAGCTCTTAAAGAGTAATAGAAATACATTTGCTACGTATGAGTTATGATTGTAATTAATTTTGTTTTGAAGTACTTACACATTTCTAGATGAATAGAAAGCATATTTAACTTGAAATCCTCTCTCACCAAGTCTGCTTTGGGTACGTGCAAACTTCGCATGTAGTCTAATTTAGATACAAGCAGACTGCACTCGAAGTCTATTCTAGGTACGAGTACACTTCACCCAAAGTCTATTTTGAATTAGCTAACTATCTAAATTATTTTTAAAATTTGTACATACATAACTATAATATATAAATATGTTCCAACTTCTATATAAGAAAACACATTATCAAACATCCATAAGAAAAAAAAAACATAAACATGTTTATAAAGTATTTTTACAAAAGGTTACGTAGTATACTTCAAGTGAAGTCTACTTATATTGAAGGAGCTAATTACTTATATTGTTTGTAAAATTTACACAGACACAAATATAATATATAACCATGTGAAACTTATACAAAAGCAAAAAAAGTATCAAACACACATAGGAAAAATACAAAACATGCTTTAAATGCAATTTTACAAAATCAACAATGCAGACTTCACGTGATGTCTACACATGAAGTCTGCGTTTAAAAAGTAAACTTCTATCAAAGTCTCCTCTAACAAGCCCAGACTGCCAATGAAGTCTACTTTTTACATGCGTAGACTTCTTTAGGTTATTTTTGCAATTGACTAAATGTTGACTTTTTGGCGCAGACTTCAAAATGAAGTCCCAAAAACAAAGGGTTAGTTTTGCAATTGACCAGATATAGACTTTTTATGCAGACGTCAAAATGAAGTCTGCGGGTATATAGTAGACTTCTATTGAAGTTTGCGTTATTTCCCAAGAAAAGTACATGTTTTCGTTGACTTCTCTTGAAGTCTACTCAGGAAAATACGGGTTAGTGAAGTCTGCACATGAAGTCTGCGAAGGAGACTTCAATAGAAGTCTACTTTATTTAAATAAATAATGAACATTTTCATTTTAAATAGTAGACTTCATGTGAAGTCAGTGAGGTTCGCAGACTTCTCTTGAAGTCTATCTCTAAAGTTTACTTTTTGCGTGAAGTTTGCGGGTTTTGTGGTCAAAATTTGCTATTTTCGGTCAATTGCAAAACTAACCCCCTTAAGAAAAAGTAGACTCCTGTAGAAGTCTGCTATTGAAGTGTACATGGGAAATATTTCCGCAAACATCAATAAAAGTCTCCTATAAAAGTCAAACTGCTGGTCAATTACAAAACTAACCCAAATTACATGAAGTCTACGAATTTTCTTTTTTTGTGTTCAAAGAAAAAAATGTAGACTTTAGTTGAAGTCTACTCTTCGAACCCAGAAACGTGGTCAACTGCAAAACTAACCTTTCCGTTGATTAGTAGACTTCAATAGAAGTCTACTTTTAACTACAGACTTCAAGAGAACTTGAAGTCTGCTCTCTGCAATTTCCAAAAATCTTCAGGAACTTAGCTAGATTTGAGTTAAGATCATCTTTACCTTTTTAGAATGCCCAGAAAGTCTTCCTAAACTCTTAATCATTATTCTTAGCTTCAATTAGCACCGAAAATGCAAGATTAAGAATCTTAATATATATAAAACGAAAATTAGTGAGTATTTTACATGGAATTAAAGAGAGAATGGGAGATTGTAAGGTCAGAGATGGTGATATAACATAATGAGGTCGAAATTGGTTGGTGATGCTGCATTTAGAGCTTCAGTTTTGGTTGGTAATGGTGGGTGAAGAATTGAAGAAGATGGCAATTTTGTAAATAGTTTGGATTTGTTTAGCATTTTAGTCTATTTATGTTTTTATGGTTTAAAAAAAGTTAATGGCAAAATCGAAAATAAGAGAAAATTAAGGTTAAAATGGGGAACAAAATTAACAAAAAAATGGAGGTTAGTTTTGCAATTGACCTCAAATCATAGGTCAATTTTGCAACTCTCTCTATAGTTTTTCCTTTTTTTCTAAACAATCATATTTTACATTTTGTAAAATATTTTAGTTTTCTATGAAGTTTAATACATTTTTTGTCAACAATAATTGGATCGACAAGACACGATTATACCCAAAATTCTCTAACTAGAGCTAGTGGAATTCGAACTCACCACCTAATATCAAACTAAATCAGGGTAAGCTAACTCGACATTGGCTCTGTTTTAGTTCTCTATGAAATAAAATCATTTTTACCATTTATCAAAAAAAAATTGAATAAATACTTGTGTTTTTTTTAGTCGAGTTGAATGTACTTGTTTTTGTTCGCTTTCTTATATACTTTACTTTTCTTAGGATCATTTTTACATTTGCATAGCATTTGGAGCATTTAAGGAACTTTGGAGCAATTTGGAGCACTTTGGGTCAATTCGGAGCATTTTGAAGCAAACAGACTTGAAGACTGCAAAACAGGCCTGAAGCTGAAAAGCTTGGGCCAACCAGAGTGAAGAGTTCTAATTTGCAGCCTAAGTCACTCAATACCCTTTGAATGCAGCCAAAACAAGCACCAAGTCAAACTACAAGCTAAGCCTAGAACTGAAGAGCTGGAGCCAAAACATCAAGACTGAAGATTTTACAGGCTAAGTACTCAAAACTGCCTCAACCAACTTGCCAGGCATAGGCGAGTTCAGAGTCCCATACTTAGCCAAAAATGACTCTTCATGTCCAACTCGCCATGCATTAGTGAGTCCAAGCTTAAGGACTTAGCCAATTTTCAGATTTTCAAGGCTCAACTAGCCATCACTCCCACCTGACATTGGCGAGTTGGACATTCCAGACTTAGCCAGAATTCATGTTTTTGAAGCTGAGCCATTCCAACTCGCCAGAGTGTGACGAGTGCAGCCCAGATTGAGTATTTGCTGAAGCTGAATTTTCCAGAACTCGACCCCTCAACTCGCCAGACACCTGAAGCAACTTAGACCGACTTCGTTTTATTTGACCGACTTTTTATGTTTTGTTGACTTAAAATTACCGTGTTTTGGCCCTATAAATACCCCTTTATGACAGAAACACACAAAAAATTCTCTTTAACCTAGTTTTTGCCGTTTTTGGCTAGTTCCATATTTTCTCTCTACCTCCTTCTTTGTGTTCTTGCTGTTCTTGCTGCTTTTCATGATTTCTACTTGATCCTCACCTTAGGTTGTTAGATCTTGCTTTAGTTTCTTCTTTTTCGTCTTTGATTATGTTTTCTGGGTTTGTTGTTGTTCATCTTTCCATGAGTAGTGAGTAGATTCGTTTGGGCTTAGTGAGGAGATGAAGTAGATCTGGGCATTTTTCTGGGTTTGTGATGTTTGTGTTTGAGTATGATCATAGGTGGTGCTAGATTGAATGTCCTTCATGCTTATTTTGACTTGATCACTCAAAATCTGATGTGTAGGCTATTTTTAACCGAGAGGTGTTCGATAATATGCTTGGCTTAGGTTCAGTCTACGATTGATTCATTCTGGCCCAAGAGAGTGGATGTTCAGAGAGTTAGTTGGTCGAGTATGATAGACTTATTAATGCCAGTTTGAGCGTCTGATCACCAAAGAGATTTGGGTTGGGTCGCACTTGAACTGAGATTTCATGACCACGAGAGTGGCTTGTTTACCTTAGTATCATGATTCACTGCTTGCCTGCTTAGGTTGTTAAACAAAATCACTACCCAGATTTCTGCTTAGTTCATTGACTTCGCTCTTTTCACAAGCCCATCTTCATTTATTTCTTGCAACTCGCCATTGTCTTTGCTATTTGCTTACTC
>OVAX01002152.1:0-33181 GCA_900406405.1 Lepidium africanum | reverse complement strand
GCTCATCTCGAAAGGCTAGAATGTCTCGCTCAAGTTCGTACGCATCTCGCTCAGTTTGTTCTTCGTCGTCTGAACCATCAACGTCGCCGTCGTTCTCACAATTTTCATCGCANCGTCGTCTGAACCATCAACGTCGCCGTCGTTCTCACAATTTTCATCGCAACCTTCAAAGTCTCTGTCGCCTCTCTCAACAATTGGTACAAGCTGCAACAAATCCTCCTCCATCAACGTTAACTATCGATCTCCAGTGCAAATTTCAATTTCACGTTCCCGATTTCTAAAGAACAAGAATTTGGGGATTTTGGTGGTTTAGGGTTTCTGATTTGGTATTCATTCGGGTCGTAATTTTGTTCTAATCGGGTCAAAATCGGTATTCATTCGGTTAATGGTTGAATTAAAACCGAAGCTATTTTTAAGAGTAATAGTAACCCGTAATTAACCGCACAATTGTGCAATTAGATCGAACTTACAATACTTAATGTTTAATTAGATCGGTATTTATAACTATTGGTGCAATTAGACTTGTTCCATATAATGTTGTGTGCAATTAGATCGAAGATCGAAGTTTAGGTGGACCAGTTGTTATATCCAAACTTCGGGGTAGATCTAGACCGTCAACCCTATTCTTATGGGATAGTATCTTAGCCGATCCTCTTCGATTTTGTTTTTTTTTGTCAACGATCCACTTCGATTAAAAACAGAAATTTCCCAGTTTTATAATATTACTAGAATTATACCCACACTATAGCGTGGGATTCGATTTTTTTTCAACCCGTATTCATGTAGTTTTTAGACTTGTTGATATTCTGAATATTGTTTTTTAGATATTGTTTTAAAGGCTCAAAAACTGAATCGAAATCAACCCAAATTAGAGGAACCGAACCCGGAAAAAACATGACAAAATACCTCAATAAGTCATAAATCTATGTATTTGAAAAACCTAACCCAAACTCGAATCAAATCAAGAATCAAAATTTTAGTTTTTCTATTAAATTTTTTAATTTTTTTGATTTTTTATGTAAAAATACCCAAACTCAATCTATACCGTACCAAACTCTATACGGAAAATAAAAAAATCTAAATATTTCTTAAACCAAAATAACAAAAATACCAAAGTAGGTGAATCGAACTCAATAAAGTACCAGAATGTATCGTAAATCTATGTACCGGAATATCGAATCTAAACCCGAATTGGAATATAATTAATAATCGAATTTGTAACTGATATGTTTTTATTAAGATTTAGAATTTTTAGAGATGTATCTATTAAATTTTTATTAAATTTGAATTTTTAAAAATCTATAACAAAATCACTTAAACCTATTTTTAAGGGTTGTTATAAACTATATATATTAATTTTATCATAAAGTTTAAAACATAGTCTAAATGAAATTGCCTCCCACTTTAATATATAATATTTATAATTAAATGTTTGTTAATGATACTATTGGTCAAATTAATTTTGGTTATACTAATTTTAGAAAGACACATAAATGGAAATAAAGAAAATGTGTCAAATTTATTATCGGAAAGTGTATTTAATGAAATGGTTAAGTGTGTTATTTTTAGAAGTTTGATTGAAAGTTTTCACATAACTTTGACAATTTAGAATTTGAGAGATTTAAGTTATGGAGATCTAATTGTTGGTCGACATAAAAAATAGATATTTTGGTTTTGGTACAATGGATATGGCAGAAATTTGTTGTCTCGTGGTTTCTTTTCTTTTGTCATCTTGTTTGGGAGTCCTAGGTTCACGTTTTTCCTGAATGAAAAATTATATTAAAATATTAGATGAATTGTAAATCTAGTTTGAAAAGAAGGGGAAATAACAAAAAAGATGGAAATTACAAATTTAATCTTTCGAGGTGAAATAAGGCAATTATACCATTGATTTCGTGAAAAACCAAAAAAAATATTACGAAACTGCCATTAATGAGTAATTCCACGTTAGCGCGCGGACGTTTTTGTAGGTTGTGTAGACAAACTGGCAACGTTTTGTAGGTTTCGATTGTAGTTATGTAGGTTTAAAACATCCTTTGTAGGTTGACTGTTTGCACATGATTTGTAGGTTTTTGGTTGTTGTTATGTAGGTTTGAAGGTCAAGCTTTGTAGGTTTTCGATTGCTGTTTAGTAGGTTTGAAGGTTAAGCTTTGTAGGTTTTCCGAGATACCAAGCTTTGTAGGTTTTCGATTGCTGTTATGTAGGTTTGAAGGTCAAGCTTTGTAGGTTTTCGATTCAAGCTTTGTAGGTTTTCGATTGCTGTTATGTAGGTTTGAAGGTCAAGCTTTGTAGGTTTTCGATTGCTGTTATGTAGGTTTGAAGTCAAACTTTGTAGGGTTTCCAAGATACCAAAGCTTTGTAGGTTTTCGATTCCTGTAATGTAGGTTTGAAGGTCGAGCTTTGTAAGTTTTGGATTGCTGTTATGTAGGTTTGAAGGTCAAGCTTTATAGGTTTTCGATTGCTGTTTTGTAGGTTTGAAGTCAAGCTTTGCAAGTTTTTTGAGATACCCTAGGTATCATGTGACGAAATGACAATTTTACCCCCGTTATTAAACATCCACCTAACACCTGCATTTAATGCCAATATCGCTGTCAACAACCTTCAGCTCATATGTTTCATCATCTTCTTCCATTTCTAACGACAAAAACTGTAAGATCTTGTATTTTTGAGATGACTGAAGTGGAAGTGATAGTTGGGTGGTGGAGGCATGAGGCAAATTACTGGTTCTTTATCGTGAACCAGAGTTTGAGAGCAAATTTGTTACAGTTCGTGAGGACCACAACATATTGGTGTTATGTTTAGAGGTATGCATGAAATTTGAGGTGAGTCAACAGTTATATGATGTCAGTCTTAGTTATAGGAGGCCGAGTGAAGAAATAAGGCTACTTCCTCAAGATACTCCACCTGTTTACTTATTTGATAGGGATTAAATAATAAGAGTCTTCGTGGAGAAGTGTAGGAGGTTTAGGTTGCGTCTCTGTGCTGAGTTTATTGAAAAATTGGGTCCAGAATCAGAAGAAGAGGATGAAATAGTAGTAGGTGACGACAATGGTTATGAGTCTGTAGGTGAAAATGGTCATGCGTGTAGTAGGTTTACAGAACAGTGATGTAGGTTTTCATAACAGGCTTTTAGGGTTTCTGGTGTTGCAGAAAATGAACAAGCAGATGGAGAAAATCAAGAAGTGGATGGAGACAACGGAGAGAATAAAGACGGAGTAAGCAAGTTTGACTACTACGAAGATCCTTATGGTGCAAATTCTGGTGATGAAAAGTACACTCATATTCGGGAGAGCCAAAACAATTCCTCTAAGCAAAAGGAGGTGTTATCTCGTGATGAGTTTGTGGGCTTAGAATTGAGTGTTGTAGACTTGGCCATTGAGCAATGTTATCCAACTAAGGAGGAGTTAGAGACAAGGCTGAAGATTCTTGCTGTAACCCGTCGTTTTGATTTTGATATTATAGCATCAATGCGATTTTTGTTGTGGGTGAGGTGTTGGGTACCTGGATGCCAATGGAAAGTTCGTGCAGCGGTAGTTGATCGTAGGAACCCGTGCTTCTACATTAAAGATTACATGGAACGACACACTTGCTCCGTGACAGAGCGGTCATGTTGTGGGAGACAAGCTTGTCCATATATTCTTGCTCGCCTTTATGTTGATTTCGTTGGTGGTGTTGGTCTGTCTGTTCTGCCTAGTCATATCGCTGAGTGTCTTAATAAACGCTACGGAGTTAAAATAAGTGTTGTTTCCTTTGTAGGTTTTGCTAGTTTTATGTAGGTTTAATAGTACCATTGATGTAGGTTTACTGGTATCATTGATGTAGGTTTAACGTTTACTGGTATAGTTGATGTAGGTTTAACGTTTACTGGTATAGTTGATGTAGGTTTAACGTGTACTGGTATCGTTGATGTAGGTTTACTGGTATCGTTGATATAGGTTTACTAGTATCATTGATGTAGGTTTACTGGTATCATTGATGTAGGTTTACTGGTATCATTGATGTAGGTTTACTGGTATCATTGCTCTAGGTTTACTGGCATCATTGATGTAGGTTTGTTTTCACCTCTGTAGGTTTTGTGTTTATTATGTAGGTTTAATAGTACCATTGATGTAGGTTTACGGGTATCGTTGATGTAGGTTTAATGTTTACTGGTATCGTTGATGTAGGTTTAACATTTACAGGTATCGTTGATGTAGGTTTACTAGTATCGTTGATGTAGTTTTACTAGTATCGTTGATGTTGGTTTACTGGTATCATTGATGTAGGTTTACTGGTATCATTGATGTAGGTTTACTGGTATCATTGATGTAGGTTTGTTTTCACCTCTGTAGGTTTTGTGTTTATTATGTAGGTTTTATTCCCTATTACGTAACTACTTATTCGTTGTTGTAGTTGAAATATTGGAAGGCTCACCGCGTGTTAAAGGAAGCACGCATGCTGATAAGAGGGTCCTCGGAGAGCAGTTTTGAACTACACCCATCCTACTTATTCTCTACAAGAAGCTAAATCCCGACACACTAATAAAGCTCGAGGTTGATCAAAACAACACATTCAGGTTTCTCTTCATTGTGTTTGATGCGAGCATCCAAGGATTTCCTTTTATGCGGAAGATGGTGGTTGTAGACGGTACGTTCCTGCAAGGAAAGTATAAAGGTACGTTACTCACTGCCACAATGCAAGACAAAAATTTCAATATATTTCCAATAGCGTTCGGGGTTGTTGACACTGAGAATGATGAATCTTGGGAATGGTTTTTTCGGTAACTAAATTGTGTTATCCCTGATGATGATGAGCAGACAATCATTTCAGATAGGCATAGGTTAATAGGCAATGCGATAAAGAAAGTATACCCACTAGCTGGTAGGGGTATATGCACCTACCATTTGCGGAAAAATATCCTGATGAAGTTCAGGGGGTGAGTCTTTCAAGCTGTTTAAGAGGGCTGCAATGGCGTATAGGTTGCAAGATTTCAATGACCTACTTGCACATATCCAAGACATCAATCCTCCTCTTCATGCTTACTTACTCAGGGCTGATGTTCGTTTGTTGAGTCGTGTACATTTCCCTGGTAATAGGTACAACTACTGGCGTTGAGAAAGTGTTAAAGGTATTTTAATTGTTTGATGTAGGTTTAAGTAATAGTGATGTAGGTTTACTATTGTCAGGTATGTATGAAGTAGTAATGTAGGTTAACTATTGTCAGGTATATAGGTTTACGTATGTGTTTTGTAGGTTTATGTAGTTTCTTTGTAAGTTTATGTAATTCTTATGTAGATTTACTAGTGTAATGTACTAGTTCGATCAATGTAGGTTACTATTGTTAGGTATGTAGGTTTATGAAGTAGTTATGTAGGTTTACGTAGGTATTTTGTAGGTTTACGTAGTTGCTTTGTAGGTTTACTAGTGTACTAGTCAGTCCAATGTAGGTTTACTACCCTCTTTGATGTATGTTTACGTTGCTGATTTTTTGGATTGAGCTGAGATATTTTCTTCTTTTTTTGTAGGGAAGAGTTGAAGAAGCAAAACAATACGAAGTACAACCAATAGATGAACATCAAACATAAGTCACAAATAACACGTCATCTAATGTTGTGAACTTGACAGAGAGAACATGTTCATGCAAGAGGTATGACTTAGACAAAATTCCGTGTGTCCATACCCTAGCTACCGCTGAAAGTGCAAGTCTTCAAATTGTCTCCCTCACTCATCCCTTTTACCATACATCATATTTGTATGATGCGTAAGCTAAATGTGTTAAACCTCGAGATGCTTCTACTCTGTCCCTGATGAAGTGGCTAGTAAGGTTTGTAATTCACCAGCAATTTGAAAACAAGCAGGGAGACCCAAAAATTCAAGAATGAAAAGCGTCCTAGAGGTTGTAGCTGAGTCTAAACGACCAAGGAAGATGTACACTTGTAAAAAGTGTTCTCAAGGGGGCCATAATACTCGGACTTGCCCAGCGTAGACTTCATAATTGTGGACCTACAATGTCTGTAAACTTGCATTCTTTCTGTCTGTATTGTTCAACCTACATTTCATGTTCGTAAACCTACATCTCATGTTCCAAAACCTACATCATTTGTTTGTAAACCTACATCATTTGTTCGTAAACATACATCTCATGTTCGTAAACCTACTTCTCATGTTCGTTCATAAACTTGAATTCTCTGATTCTAAACCTACATCACGTGGGTGGTTAAACCTACATAACATTTTGGTAAACCTACATATCGTGTTCGTAAATTTGAATTCTCTGTTTCTAAACCTACATACTTTGTTGGTAAACCTACATTTGGTCTTCATAAACTTGAAATCTCTGTTGTTAAACATACATAACTAAACTTGAATTCTCTGTCGTTTAACATACATAACTTGACTAAGTAATTTCATAAACCTACATATGATTGTTGTTTACAAAAGATTACAAGGTCCATATACGTTAACCCTACAAAGGCGTTCAAAGTGAAACAGACATTGCTGCCCTTTGTAGGATTATTGTAAACCTACATAAGTAAAAGTTAAACCTACATTAGGATATTAGTAAACCTACATAACGATGCTAGCAAAACCTACATAACTAAACTAAAACCTACAGATCGTATCAACATATGTGATGGTAAACCTACATAATTACATAATCTCACGATTGACTATCAGTGATGAAAAACGTCTTATGTGGTCATGGGTTTAGGTCGCTCATGATTACTTCACAGTCCGTGGGAAGCTCATCCATAGTCTCAGCCGCATACTTCATTTGAAGGTGTGGAATCATGTCGTCACACAAGCCTTCAAAAGTCACTCCTAGGGCCAAACATTCAACAAACTTCAAAGCGAATATCCCACAATCCCCAACCTCCTTCTGTTGTGGAATTCTTTTGACCCTATTCATCTTGAAAGCGGCTCCTGTGACCTTTCCTTTCTCAACTTCATGCAACATTTGCTTGATCAAATGTGGATCATCCAAGAAAAGGGTTTACAGCGGCCTAGAATGACACTGTCAGTCATCGTCGACATGTAGAAGTTATAGATCATGATCTTACTCTTCACTAAGTCCACTTCTAAGGCAACCCAATGAGCATTTCCAACGTTGTGTACTATGTACATCTAATCAACATCTTCAAGCCATTTCCTCCTAGTACTGTACATACCATCGTCTCCCTTGTATAAGTCAGAATAGGCATCACTGAATCTATAGTTCTTTCCCTTGCAGGCGAGGTAGTCCCTCTCATACTCCGAAGCCCACATTGTGGAGAACTCTGGATCAACAAAAGCAATGTGCCTACTTCTGAATGACATCACTATCTGGGAATATCTTCTCTGAAACATTAGCATAATAGCGGCCATATGCTGGAAGAAAAGTTTTATAAACATTAGTTTACATCAAAACGCACAAAACCTACACATGTGTATCTAAATCTACATGTCGAGGAAGTAAACCTACAACACTGAAATTAAACCTACAATGAAAAACGAAACCTACAAGTGGTGAATGTAAACCTACATAACTCATACAAAACCTACATATCTATACGAAGCCTACACAACATACCCTAAACCTACACTGATGTACAAATAAGTACTCAACTTAAACCTACACAACTTACACTAGAATTACAATGTGTAGTGGACGTAAACCTACATACGTACCTGTGTAGTTAACCAGCCGTATATTCTATCTTTAAGCGGCCATTCTGGCTTGCATGTCATCAGGCGGCGGTATAAGTCAGTGTTTTTACGAGTGCCACCACCATACTTAAGAATGAGTACAAGTTATACAACCAAGTAAGGTCATTGACGTCAGTGTTTGCACATTACATTGTATGAACTTACTCTTCAGTGTTGACGTAGTGCAGTAGGTTGGAAAAAAATCCCGGGTCACAGTCACCAAAAGGATCGTATACAACCGCTGAGTCTTGTACACCTTGAACAATACGCCTGACAAGTGAATCGCCTTTGAAAGGCGTAACCTGTAAATATGAAACCTACATTAGTTTATGAAAACCTACATAACATCTTGAAAACCTACATCACCAACCACAAAACCTACCACTAAACAGAAAACCCACATCCAATTCCACAAAACCTACATCACATCAGGAAAACCTACATCACACCAGAAAAACCTACATCACAGCATTATATACGTTTACTTACCTGTGACACAGCCAGATTGATTTTTCTGCTCTCGCGTGTAATGAGTACTATAGCCAATGCATCCGCATTGTCGGATGCCTTTGTTGATTGTTCCTTCTCAACTCTAAGTGCAGTCTTCAACCAAGCATCATCATCTAAAGTCATATCGATGATCTCCTCAGATGGAGCTGTGGTGCTAGATGTCCCTGCGTTGTCGGATGCCTCTGGTGTAGGACGAGATCGCACAATCTTTGTCATTGGACTCTCTGGGTCCGAAGTTTCCTGTGTCACTACCGTCCATGATTTCCACTCTTTCTGAACGAAGAATTAAATTTTATTAAACCTACAATGTTATTACAAATCCTAAAACATAGAGAAATTAACTTCTCTAAACCTACATTACAATTAACATGTCAACTTTATGATTACTCAATTTGAAACCTACAAAACTTACAAATAACCTACAACACTTACAAAGAACCTACAAAACTTACGAATATCCTACATAACTTACAAATAACCTACAACACAGAATCAATAAACCTACACGACCGAATTCACTTCTTAGCTTCCGGGTAATGTCCCGTTAAAAAAGAGAAACACGTACCCGTGATTTGTCCTTTGCTTTGCCGACCTCCTCCTCCATTCCTAAGCCTTCCAGAGTTTTCTTTGCTTCTCTTTCCCCATCCCTTTTGTTTGCTCCATCACCCTCCATTTGTCGTGCTTCTACATGAGCACTACTACAATGCTCCATCACCCTCTATTTCCCATCACCAATTAAAGCAACGGGACTCTCAAAACCAATCATTTTGGTTTCCATCTCCGAGAACCTACTCCTCAAATTGACCAACTCTGTTTTCAAGATGTCAAATTTCTCCTCGCGTAACTTCTCGGCCTCCTCGAACTTGGTCACTAATCCCTCTAAAAGCTTTTTAATAGCAGACTGATCCATTTGCATCTAAGCCTGAGCCTTCTCTCTAACTTTATCCTTAACGAAAGATTTCAAAGACGCAGCCATCTCATCGTCCAAGCCATCGATTTCCTTCTGCTTCTTCGTCTCCTTTTCATTATTTTTTGGAGGCTTTATCTTCGGAGGCTGCTCCTGCACCTCCCGAATTTCCACACCCTGCACAAATAGATCATACTCAATTACAAACCTACAAGCGATGCACCAAAAAACCTACAAATCACAAACCTACATTACTTACAGAAATGAAACCTACATTACATTACAGAAACCTACATAATGTGACATAAACCTACATAACTTCAACTAAACCTACATAACGTCTTATAAACCTACATAACTTGCATAAAAGAAACCTACATAACATGACAGATCATGCGTCTAATGAACCTACATAACGTCTAATAAACCTACATAACTTTAAAGAAACCTACATAATACAAAGAAACCTACCTAATACAAAAACTAAACCTACATAACAGTGAAACCTCTTACCTTCCTTGATTTTTTGTTGGCTGGAGGTGCCACCATCACATACCTCCTCTTCTTTGAGTAATCAAAAACACTATCATCAAAAGCGTTCTCTAGTAAATCCATGATCAGATTATGGATTTTTGGGTCCTGAATTGTCTCTCCCTGCCAGAAAGGATATATTTCATCAACCGGCTTCTAGACCATATGTTTACCAAGACAAACCCGAAATAAGTGTTCCAACAATCAGTTTTTATGAAACCTACTACATAGTCCACACTACATAATTATATATAAACCTACATAATAAGTTTCAAACCTACGTTATATAAACCTATATACCTTTCCACCTGAGTTCAGAATCTCATCCTCTAAGATTTCAACCAAGCATCCTCTTCCCTAGATGTATTCCAACTGATAAGCGGAATATTCTCACCTTCAATCCGGCTACCATAATTCTCAGCAAAGTATTCGATGTACTCCAATGCCCATATGAGCAGCACATGGACACATCCATGTAATACGTAAATCAATCCACCATATGATGCTCTTTTGATGGATCAGATTAAAGATTGGAAGGCATCCTGACCCCACGGATACCTTTTAAAGGTCTTTACATCCAACACCCTCTTAGCAGCTTTAAGTGGGATCCTGCTCCCTTGGTGCAGACCCAAAACACCGACATGCAAAATGAAAAGGAGGCCTAGCTTTCTCCTTCTCTCGAGAGTCCAGTCTCTGAAAAATAAGAAAACACCAATTTCAGGATTAATTACAAACCTACATAACTAATTAGAAACCTACATGATTATATATGAAGCCTACATTACTGATATGCGTAAACCTACATAATTTAATCAACAAACCTATATAGTTATATATGAAACCTACATCACAGATTTGCGTAAACCTACAGAATTTAATCAACAAACCTACGTAAATATATATAAAACCTACATACCTACATCTCAGGAACACCTTTCGCAGTTCAAAGAAGTCCGGACCTACATTATGTCTCGTCCCAAGCTATGTCCAAAACTCCTCATGGGATGCCTCCACATCCACTCTTTCAACGACCACCCCACAGGGCATACCAGATATCTCTTCAAATTTATAAGGAGAGAACCTGATTAGCTGGCTACCAACCACTACCCACATCTCATTGCTTCTTCTATACGAAGCTGATTCATAAAAAACCAATGGACTGGCTTTGCTTCCCATGTATACTTCATCTCACTCAATATCAGCACTACATCAATAGCGAAATTGTCCATAATGTCTGTGTACGCATCATCACCAATAGCTCGACGCATTTCTTTAAACAACAACAGTTTACAACTATGATTAAAGCTCTTTGTCTTCAAACCAGTCATCCCAACCTTGAATAGTCTATCAAGATACTCCTTTTGCGCTATCGATGCTGAAAGAAATATAACCCATCATCAATAAGTCATAAAAATTGTTTTTAAAAACCTACATAATATACTTCAAACCTACATAACTCAAACTTCAAACCTACATAACTACCAATTCAAACCTACATAACTATCACTTCAAACCTACATAACTTAAACTTCATACGTACATAACTCAAACTTCAAACCTACATAACTAACAATTCAAACCTACATAACTCAAACTTCAAACCTACATAACTCAAACTTCATACGTACATAACTCAAACTTCAAACCTACATAACTAACAATTCAAACCTACATAACTCTCACTTCAAACCTACATAACTATCACTTTAAACCTACATCACGTTCACTTATAACCTACATAACGGTCACTTCTAACCTACAAACAGACTCTTATCCTCGTATTAAACCTACACAACAGACTCAATTCCTCGTCAAAACCTACACAACCCGTTCCCTCCAAACCCTAATAAACCTACCCATTGTCTTTTAAACCTACACAACACAAACAAACTATCAACAAACCCTACAATCAATTCATTGTCAGAGCATTTACTGCATGTGAAAACCCAGAAAACCCAGAACCTGCAATCCAAAATTCGCGAATAAACCCTAAATTTCTACGAAATTCCTACTTCAAACAGTTGAAAACCCAACGAAATCGAACTATTATCACTAATTACAACAATTTAAACTCTAATTTCAACAAAACCCAATCACTGTAACTTGAAATCGAAGAAGAAGATGAAGAAGAACGAAGAAGACAACGAAGAAGATGAAGACGACTTACCTTGACGAAATGCAGGAGACGGAGACGAAGAAGATGATGACGACGATGAAGAAGAACAAAGAAGAACGAATTTGATTTTGAAAGAGAATGGTGGAGAAGATGAAAAAGAAGAGGAAAGGTCGCTTACTGGGGAGGTTACGGTTTCTCTTTCTTTTCCTATTCTTTTTTTTTTTTGAAATTCAAAATAAATTTAAATCAAAATGACATTGTTGTAAATATTTCAAAACCATAAAAAAATTTAGTAACTTCCACATTTCTGATACTGTTCACAAATTCCAAATGATTATATTTGTAATTTCATCATCTTATTGAACTAATTTTGCAATTATCTCTAAAATAGTTTATAATTCAAGTGGCAATGGTCGGATAATAAAATCACAAATCTATATACTATGTAGCAGAGCTTGGAGAATTGTTAAGGTAAATGGGTTCTAATCTTATATTATGGTTATGCAAACTCTCATTATTTAAGATAACAATGAACTAAATCTCTAGTCCGGATGTTTATTATTGCATATATAGGGGTTATACAAAATTTCCATACTATGGAATAAATTGAATCGTCTGGTTACTATAGAGTATGATATTGTGAATGTCACAAAAACAATATAGATGAAAGTCAACCTGCAAACAGAGTGGACCTTCAAGCAATGGTGTGGAAGACGTTAGGTAGGCGTTGGACGCGGTGACGCATATGGCCATGATTTGAAGTTGACTCTATCGTTTAAGTCTTCGTTGACAATATTGGAAAAATTAAGAACATCGAATTCAAAGAATTCCAGCAAGCTCCAGCACGTTTAGAACTTAGAAGTATACAATTTGTACATATATATTACATTACTATTCTTTTTAATAACTCTAGTAATCTGGGAATTTACCACCCACTAATCTCAGTTCTATTAGTTCGTAGGAAACTATTGGACAATATAAATTATTGGGTCTATTCATGATCAAGAAATAATTCTTAAATTCTTAGGAGACGTCTATTTTTTCTATAGCCACAAAAAAATAACCAAATAGTTATGACTTTAGTCTCGATTTCAAACTAATCACATAACTATACAGTCGTGATTAGAAAAAACTATGTAGTTATACAGTCATGATTAAAAAAAAACTATGTAGTTACACAGTAGTGGCTAGAGAAATCGTGGGTATAGTAATAACATCAACTTCAAAGAATTCCAGCAAGTTCCAGCGTGATTTGAAGAATGCAAATTTGTACATATATTCCATTATTTGTCTGACATATAACAAAAATCAACTCTTCAATCTCGAGTCAACGTAAACTTTGGCTATAAATTATGTAGCACTCCATGCTTACATTCGAACATTTAAAGCATTAATCATCTTCATATACTCTTTAAAGTGAAACTACTTCAATGGCTCCACCACCTCCATCACCACCGTCTGTTATGTTGAAGACAATACTCCTCCTCCTTAGGGTTTTGACGGCGATTTTCCTCGTTATAACGGTGGTCGTCCTCACCACCAATAATGTCACACTTGAGTTTTCAACCACGTCCATCAAATTGCGTTTTCAAGATGTGTATGCTTATAGGTAAATAATTTCAATCATGTTTTTTTTTTAATCTTCTTGTTGATCCAATATTTTGCCAACTCTGGATTCTTTGTCCATAAAGATACATGCTCTCGGCTGCCGTCATCGGACTACTTTACGCCGTTGTACAACTGTTCTTTACAATCTCACAATTCGCTACCGGAATTACACATCCTTTTCTTTATCAGTTCAACTTTTACGGTGATAAGGTATTTTACTTCATAAAACTTTGGGTAAATAAACATTAAATAAAACATGTGAATGTGAGTTCTTCTCATACTGGTGATATATGATTCAGCTAATGATTCCCGTTAAACTAAAAAAAGTTTTTGGGTGGATAGAATAAAAAAAGAGAGAGTAAATATAACATCTAAATATATCAAAAATTTTGAAGGTTCTACCTTATCTTTAAACAAAACTACAAATGATTAAGTTAAATAGTCAGACGATTATAAAATATATATAATTCTTTCATAAATCATTATATAAGCAATTTAGTACCATATCGTCCTGTTATTGTATAACTAATATGTCCTCTCACCGTAAAAGCTATATATTATTCATAAACCTTAAGATCTTAGTTTAGTGGTGCCATATGTATATCTACTTTATATATCTAAGATGCGTATATTGAAATGAATGAGATTAAAATGTTGTTTAAATATGGGCAGATAATATCGTACTTTCTTGCAACGGGTTCGGCGGCTGGATTTGGAGTAAGCAAAGATTTGAAAGACACATACATAGCATCCTTAATACTAATTGAATCAACAGCTCCAGTGGATACTTTTTTCAGTAAAGGATACGCATCGGCCAGTCTTCTTCTCTTAGCTTTCGTCACTCTTGCCATTTTATCTGTTTTCTCATCTCTTGCTCTTTCTAAGCGACCAATTCAAGCCTCATAAAACCCACTTGATTATGTTCTTAGTTGTTACTCTACTAGCTTCCTTCATTCTCATTCATGTTTCTCCGACCAGTCATGCAATTATATTATATTTTTGTAATTCTTTAAGTCCCATAGCTCGCAAGGTTATGTTTTGTATTACTGTCTCTCTGTGGTCAACTCTGTTAAACTATTTTATAAACATTATACATACTTGGGATGATTGTTTGTAAAACAAGAGTTGTGAATTGCATGAACAAACCAAAACGTACGTACTACACGTGAGATGACTTAATTAAGCCTTAATTGTGATTATGAACATAGGTAAGGGCTGATATGGATGATATATAATCAATGGAATTGCACAAATTATATCTAACTAATCCACTTTTTCTTTAAAATATACTAATTACGTTACGGTGAAAACTAAAATGTATATAATTCTTTCTAATACAAACTTTTTTTTTTTTGATAAAATGCATAATAAGATAAGACTCTTTTTTATTTTTTGTCAACCTTACTCATTTTTTCTACTAATGGGATTTACAAAGCTCCGATCTATAGCCAAATTGCTCTCACTGGAGTTACTGACGGGATTTGAACTCCCACCTGGTGCCAAGCTAGATCATGAACAAGTCAACTGGATCACCTACTTCTTGACAATAAGACTCTTTCTAATACAAATTTTCCGCTAGACAATATTATTTATTAAATAAATGGAAGAATCAAATGATTATGCAAAAAGGTAAATATGTAAAGTGAAACCCAAAATACTTTTGGTTTCTCCATAAGTATGTTTAAAATGATTTATGGTTATGAGTTTTATTTAAGGATTATATTGCAGAGTTCTCGGTTATTTATGAACAAATTTACATTTTTTCAGTTTTACTCTTTTCCGAATAAATTCATATGTGGCTATGATTCATTGGATTTGACTCAATCTTTTCAAGTGAACTATTGCCTATAAATAGGAAATGATTGAAAAAAATTAGATTTTGTAAACTTGGACACAATGTTACAGAAAACCCTTTGTGGGATGTCATATAAATCAGTGGGCTGGTATGGCAGCAAATACGTAGCCCGAATCATATATAGTCAAATATATTTTGTTTGAGGTTGACAGTAATGAAATCTCAATACTTATCTTTATAGTCAAACGAAATAATCTTACTTAATTAATTCGTATTCCATGTTTTCTATCTCAGCAGCTCAAAGCTTATCTTCAATTTCCCAATATTATCCGTTTTAAAAGCTGCTTGAAAATAACATTTTACATAGAGATAGTAATAACTTTTTATACTGGAATTCTAGCTTTATAGATCTAATTTGTGACCCCAAAAAAAAAAAAACCCTTCTCTTTCGTATTTTGAAAGCAGTTTCTCGAGTTATAACTTTTCAACCTCACCACAAATAGCATCACCATCGAATCTTAGTGAACTGTTGAATATCTAAGCTGTGACTAAACGTACACGTTGTATATGTTGACCAAACCTTCCGTGTGCAATTTCTCAACGCGTCAACTCAATGAAATTATGTAAATCCATGACAACAAAACTATGTAAAAAACAAAACTATGTATGAATGTGAACATTATCGCTGAATTGGACGCCGTTTTACCCATCGTCAGTTAGTCAAACTCTCTTTTTTGTGTCATAAATAAAAATTACGACTTTACTACATTAATATTCCAAATAGAAAATTGATTTTCTTTTTTTGAATATACGGTCTCGAGAAATGTAAGATCTCATTATTGCCGGTTCCGATCTTCGTTTTAAATTACGTACTTTTAGACTATCTCCAATAATGATTTTTAAATGAGTATTTTACTAAAATAACTATTAAAATAATAAAAAAATGGGAAAGAGAAATAAATAGGTCTCTTAAGAGACCCATCTAAACAATTTAAAAGATTCAAACACTTGTATTTTATTGGACAAAATTTTTTTAAAAAAATATAATTTAAATAAAGAGCTAAGTTCTTATAGAAATATTAATATTTTACTATTAAGAACCTCAAATCAGAGTATCATCCCTTGGAGATAGTCTTAGTCACTATATATAAGATTTTGACATCTGCTTTAGATCGTGTTGTTTAGTGTTGGCTTCAATCTTCAGGTTCGGATAATATTTTATTAAGACTAACTTTAAACAGTTTTCCTCGTTTGATCTATATTTCTATATTTTTGTTTTATGTCGGTTTTTATTTTATATTCAATTCTGTATTGATTTATAAATTTATAATTTTTTTGATGAAGAAATAGAAAATTTTGCAATTTTTTTTATTCTTATTTTCAAATAGAATATATGTTGTCAATTACCATAAGTAATAATTTTTGTAAAGCATCATCATCAATCAACAGCAATGCAATGACACAAAACTATATTTGAAGTCGTACTCTATCCTAAAATGATTCGTTTATATTAGTTTAGTGTGAATTTTCAAAGATTTGAAATATAAAAATATTCAAGTAAAACTGTATATATTCATCCATTTCATTTTTTTCAACGTGGTGATGCAGTTTCGAGCACGACTTGAATCGTACAGTTTGGTACATTTCTTATGTATGACATTGACGTTTTATTACAAAGTGGTAGTGGTCCCATAACTTAGATCAAAAGTCAACTCTTATCTCTCTAATTAACGTGTGTTTTGGTTATAAATTAATTTGCATTTCGTATAATTGTGTTCAACATCTCAAGCTTTTTATCTTCATCTTGTCAAATCTTCAACGGACTTGATTTTGTTAATTTCACTTTAACGGACTTATAAGTTAATTATTAAATGGCACCACCACCACCTTCATCGCCACCGCGACCTCCATCGTCACCGCCAATTCCGTCGACGGTTTTACTTCTGTTCCTTAGGGTTTTAACAGGAGCTTTCCTCGTTGTAGCAATCATCGTCCTCACCATCAACAGTGTCACCGTTGAATCTCAAGGAAGCTCAATGGAATTTCATTTCAGAGATGTTTATGCATATAGGTAAATCGAACTAAGCTATTTTATACAATTATATTCCGCATGATTCGTTTGGTTTAAGAATAACATAAATCATAAACCAAAGTTTTGCACCAAACAAAAAACTGGTTTTAGCTTTTTATTTTTCAACCATCTATTCATAATTAAACCCTAAATTTAAACCGTATATATGATTATGACAGACAATACGATTAGTTAGAGCTGGTCAGAAATGTTGCAGATATGAACATTGACATTTCTCATTCGTTTTATCTTTGTTTGTGGATTTTTAATTAACTTTTTTGATAAATTTTCTCCTCTAAAAATAGAAATGTATGAAGTTTTTGGTTGTTGGTTACTCAACCATAGTTTATTAACTATTTCACATAAGATATCATTTAATTAATATTTGGATATATTGAAGGTACATGCTTTCAGCTGGCGTAATCGGACTAGTTTATTCAATGGTACAACTGTTCTTCACAATCTCCCAATTCGCTACAGGAATTAAAAACCCTTTTAATTATCAACTCGATTTCTATGGTGACAAGGTAAACATCATTACTATATTAATTACTTAACTAATTAAACATATTGTTTCTTTAAATAAACTAATTATATATATAATGATATGATTTGGACAGGTAGTATCATATTTAGTGGCGACAGGTTCGGCTGCTGGATTTGGAGTAAGCAAAGATTTGAAAGACGCATTAATAGCATTTGTAGTATTAGATTCAAATGATCCAGTGGATACATTCTTCAGTAGAGGCTATGCATCAGCTAGTCTTCTTCTCTTTGCTTTCATCTGTCTAGCTGTCTTATCGGTTTTCTCATCTCACGCCATTGCCAAACAAATTTAATGAAGACTCATAACTATACAATTTGTAATTATTACATTTATACAATTATGTCAACAAATTGAAACTATTGTTTTTGTTACTAATGTTAAAAGTTTTGCCTAATTTCCTTTCAAGAGATAATATGTATAATTCTGTTTTATATACTATATTTATTAGTTTTGCTATGCTTTTTGAGATAACATATATATATATATATATATATATATATATATATAAATATATATCATTGATATCTCTAATTAAAATTATTGATAAACTAGCTGAATATGTTGATATTTATAACTACTGTAACTTCACTCACAATTATGGAATTAACCAAAAAGACGTACTTTTGGATTCAGGAACTAACTACCTTTTTATAATCAGAAAGTTATCATCGTTAAAAGCAATAAAATTTAAAATTTATTAATTTAACAAATGATTGATTCAACTAAATCTATTGATTAAATACTCTTCGACAGTTTGACCAAATAATACAAGCTGTTGTAAGTTAAGTTAACGAAAGTGATCACCATAAAAGAGGTTAGTACTATACTACTATCTGCTTAAATATGTATGTATGTACTATACTGCTTTTTTTTTTTTTTTCCTTTAAGGCTTTAACCTAGTGACAAATTAAGTTGGATAGATAGTGTAGTGGCTTGAGCCTATGGAAAATCGGAGGAATGGTTTCACATTAACAACCAAGGCGAATACAATCATAATTCTGCATCTACTGTAAACCAAGATATTTTGGCTTGGACAAAACCTCCTGCAAACTGGATAAAATGTAACATTGGTTCATCTAGGAATAGCATTAGAAAAATAGGAGGAGCATCATAGTTGTTACGGGATGAATATGGGAAGCCTAAGTAATCCGCAATTGTATGTTTTCATTGAGATACAAGGCTGCGCACAAGTTGGAGGACTACTTAGAAGATGATTTGAAGCTAGAAGAGTCTAATCACATTTATTCTTTTTAGATAGAAATTGGTTATTGTTTATTGAATTCATTCTAGCTATTTTATTGCCACTCATGTAAATAACTTTTTTGTTGATCAATAAATTTAAAATTTCAACCAAAAAAAAGAATATAGAAAGCCTAAACTCCATGGAAAAAGATCTTTTGCCATTATATTTCAACATCTTCAAGCTGAATTGTTAAGTTATCACTACAAAAAAACATAGCAAATCTTACAACAAATCCCGTCGGTTTTCGTCGGAAAAGTAGCTTTTCTGACGAAAACCGATGAAAAAATATTGTCGCTAAAGCTTGGTCGGAAATTCGAATCCTGTCAGTTTTCGTCGAAAACAAACCGACGGGATTTGACGACCCAAATTTTGTTGAGGTCCGTCGGATCGCGGCCGTCGGATCTAGGCCGTCGGGTCTCATCGGATGGAAGCCGTCGGATCTCGTCAATCGGATCTTGGCCATCAGATTTCATCAGTTCTATAACCGACGAAATCCAATGGGATTTTTTTATAATTAAATAAATTATTTTTTATGAAAATAATTAAAAAAATAAATAATTAATAATTTAGAAAATCTATTTATAATATTAAATTTTTTTTTAGTAAATAGGGTTTCATACAAAATATAGTACGGAACCTAAAGTCTCAGGTCTTGTGTCTCGCTATCCGAAGTGAAGGAACGGGGGAGCATGGCAATCTGAACTTCACTCCTTGCTTGCCTCTCTTGAGTAGTCTCCCGGAGTTGGGCCTGGGTCTGCTCTAGTGACTGGGACATGCTCTGGTGGCTCGCCCGGAGATCAACCAGCTCCTGACGCTCCCGCTGACTGAGACCCAATCCTTGACTTATGTTAACATTTGCCGGCAAACCATCGGCAATGACCATCTTCCCGAGTCCGAAACGTCGTCCCTTCGAGACAGGAGTTTCCTTAAAAAAAAGTTGCTTAGATGGTTATCATTGTAATTTTACAAATTCTGTAAAGGTAAATTATTGGTTTAAAAGAATATCTCGACGACGATGCTTTTGATCTCCTCCCGAGAGAGTTGAACTGGACCCCCTTCCTCCAGCGTGCGTTGGGTCATGACCTCGTCTGCCATCTGCTCGATCCTCTCCACAATCTGCAACACCTTCGGGTTCTCGATCGCTCCAATCTTCTTGCTAGTGTGACAATACTTCATCAGACCTAGTCAATCTGGTGCACACCCATTCTTAATAGTCTACAAAACCGACGGGAAAAACGATTTAATAAAAAAAATTTAAGAATATAAATTCCCGTCGGGCTTTGTCGGGAGTGGGCCCGACGAAAACCAACGGGATTTATTTATTATTTTTTTAAAAATTACAATATAATATTCCGTTGATTTTTGTCGGGTCCACTCTCGACGAAACCCGACGGGATTTATTATTATTTATTAATTTTTTTTAATTTAAACCGACGAGGACCGACGCTTTCGGTCAAGTTTCGTCGGTTTGTTTTCCGACGGCTTTCTGACGGAAAATTTTCAATAGGGTTTAGCCATGTTTTCTTGTAGTTTATCATTGGCCATAAAAAGCGACATCACATATACCAAACAAGAATTATCTTTGAAGTAGACTCTAAGGAAATCTATGATCTATTTGGTGAACAAAGCATAAGGCTAACGAGATCAGGAGTTCTAGCCTCAATAAACAGTCATCTGAATGTTATCAGTGCGTGGACGTTAACATTGATTTCAAAGACAAACAATCAGATAGCGCAGAGGATTGTGGAATCTGTCACATTAGTGTAGAGAATGCAATCCTACATCGCTATTAATGATCTAGAATGGCTACATCAAAGTATAGCATGAGAAGCGTGATACTATCGTAACTACTGAAGTATTTCTCCAACCCCAATTGGTTACTGGTGTTACATACTTACATTCCTATTAGTTTGTAAGCATTTACTAAAACTATATATATTTGTACTCCTCTATTTTGGAATTCTAAGAAAACTCAAACTTTGGGTGAAAAAAACCTAGTGGCAAATTAGTTTAGCTAACACCATTGATAGGCTCCTCGATGGTAGACCCTCGACCAATACACAAGGCCTAGATTCGGTTGTTGAGTTTTTGGCTAAATACACCAAGGATAAAGGGGAGACGAACTTCCTTGGGAAACATGTCGAAGATAAAGGAGAGACGACCTTCTTAGACATGTTTCAGCTGCCTAAACTCAATGAACCATCCATCACTCAAGCACCTGAGCCGGACTCAAGAAGATCACTACAACAACCTTCCCCGGAGGATCATGAAGACATACGGTCACATATCAAGATGCTACTGACGCTACAAAGCGAATTAAGACATAAGGTTGATTGTTATGGATTCTTGACTCAATCAGATAACTCCTCGAAGTGAAATCAGCCCAAAAAAAGCTCGGAGCCAAAAGTTATGGATTTTAGAAGATGGACTTTCTGCGCAAAGGCCTTATTCGCGACAAGGCCAAAGATTGAGCTATACAGCCCAACGCAGGCACGGCCTTCACCTCAAACAACTTGGAGGTTATTCTTGGGCTTTTCATGGTTCCAACAAGCCCAAGACCGCAGCAATCCACCATCGGATCCACCAGATACACTCGAAACAAAAGACGGTCCGATCCGGTGCTGTTTAAGGAAGGTCCGGGACATGTTTGCTTCAAGGGACTTCAGACGTATGTGTGGCGACTAGGAGACTATCTAGGCCACTCAGAATCATCTAGGAAAGTCTTACCATGCACCAGCTCTCACATGATTAGGCGAATCCCTAATTGAAGACTTTCCATATCCGGCCGATCGTCAAATCTTCTCCAACGGCTATAAGATCGACGGCCCCTATCACTTGTCTGTTTGAGACTTTAATTTCTGATATTTCTTTCTTATTCTAAGCTTATGAACATTGCACCTTGAGCCTATATAAGCTCATCTATTTCTTTTGTTAGGGAGACAAGTTTTCATCAAATAAACAAGTATTTCTTTTCAAGCATGTGTCTTGAACTTTGACCGTCTTTATTTTTTTGAGGATTCGAGAGAGAGAGTCGAGATTAGGTCTTGTGAGGATTCCAAACTTGATCGGACCGAGATTATCAAAGGAATCATCACCCTCCTTTGTGGTTCTCATTCGCCCATTTCCGCCCAAACTAGTTCTCACGAGAATCGACTCACCAAAGTTTTCCCGCAAGTCTATATCCGAGAGTTTCTCCTCCAAGACACCCATCAACCATGGTGATCACTTTCTTTAATTTACTATAAAACTTATTTTTATTCAACAACTAAATAGATGAAATCCAACGTATAGTTCAAGTTCTATTAAGCAGAATAATCCAACCTGTAGTTGAATTTTGGAAAAATTATAAATAAATATTTAACAATTTAAACAAAATATTTTTTCGTCACATTATTGATAGAGAATTTGCAACAGAAGTTATTTGCTTTTATGAAATAACTAAAAATAATTATGTATATATACCCACCTGCAGATATTTGTGTACTAGCGATATCCAAATCTTTGAATATCTGAAAAATTAAAAACATATCTGAAATATATTATTCGAAAATTGAAGTGGAGCAAAGATTGATAGAATAATGGTAAAGCCTAGACCACGAAACCAACCCCCAAGAACACACCAACACCTATCGGAGATGTGTCTCGTCACTATCTTATCTACAATTATTTTTTAAAATGTCATATTAAATTGTATAATAAAGGGTAAATATATATTTTCATACTTTTGGCTAAATCTTTTTCTTATACAATGGAAATCATGCTTACCTTTTTGCTACTTTGGTTTTATAAACTCAAATGCTATCAATTCAAGATATATATTGTGGTTCTCACAAAAAAAAAATATATATCAAAAATAAATTTTTTGGTAGCATACGTGACGTGTGGCCTAATGAATAAATTTCAAGCCGCACTATACCACTTGGTTTTGGCAGGAGATGCTTATAATTAAAGTCTAAATATACATTATCTCGCAAGTGTTTTTTAGTCTAATGGTAAGCGGTAAGTTTATTAAAAGCAGACACACTTATACATCTAGAGATCGAGTCCTATTACCTGCATTATGCATGAACTTGGATAATGGGCCGGCCAGTTATGGCCCAATGTTAGACAAAAAAATACATTATTCTTCATACGTTTCTTTAATCTTCTGGTTAAACATGGACTCTTCAAGTTAATTATAAACTCTATATATTAAATCAATAAAACATAATTCATAGTTATACAAAATAATATAATTTAGATTCAAATTCTGGTAAGAAAATAATATAAAAATGAATATTTAACTATATGATGAATAAACTTTTTCATGTAATTATAATTTTTTTTACTGAAAGTTTATACTTGGGTATATGTGGGTAAGTGGGTTTAAAGAGAGTTCAGTGTAACAGAAAACTCGAACATGAGATGGCTCTTTAACTTTCAGAACTATTCTTTCAACTGTAAACCACAATAAATAATTTGGTATTCTGATATACAAGATAATATTAGTTAGTGATATGTCGTTTATAATATTCGACTTTGGGAGTAGTACTGTTCTGTGATAGATTTGAGATATTGTTTTTTTAGTTAATGGTTTTATAGTCAATACAGCTTTTGTTTCACTGATTGACATGGATTCGGAACAAGTTTTACAAAAAATTAAACTGAGAAACATAACTAACCACAAAGAGAAGAATGGTCGTTCATAATCACGATCCTACAAAAGAATAGGATGAGTTTAATTAATATGTTCTTATGTGCAATATTATTTTTACAGATAACAAAATAAAATACGATAAGAAAATATTTTTTTTCAAATGGCTAGATGTTCATTTCTACATATTTTCTACCGGAATTCGACTAAAAATTATATTACTATAGTAGAATTTGAGCTATAGATAAATTAAATCAATCTAATTTGCTATATATTATAACGATAATTACTACGAATCAACTATCATATCAATTGTCATGCATATGCTCCTACAAAAATTCAGCTAAGCTTATCTGGTGTCAACTCAAATTACCAAATTTTCTCCAATATAGTGGGGGAGAACAACATATAGTTACATCATCAATTGTGTAACTTCATGATGTTCGATTTGTCGAGTTCATGATATGTCTTTATCAAAAAAGAAAAAGAAATATCCATTAATCGTTTATTGTGATTAACAGATTCAATTACAAAACAAAGATAACTAAAATTCTAACAAATCACAGTACTGAAGATAAGGAATATATGTCCTCAGGATTGGTTTCCCACATTACATCCTTACGATATACCAATTTGGCTGTCGGGAATTAAAAACTTTGTGGCATTCCTCTCATACGTATAAATTCTCTTTTATATATTTATATTTTTAATCAGAAATATATATGAATTTTCTAATCAAAATATTAGTATTATTCTTCTGTATAGAGATATGTTCCAGGTGGAGAGAATCATAAAGTGCCTAAATTTATAAACCACGACGTTGGCCAAAAGTTATTTTGTTTTCTTTCTTCCACGTATGATCCGATTCGGATGCATTGTGCGGTTTTCTATTTATAAAAATGTGTTAATGTGGACATTTATTTATACAAAAAAATTCAGCTTAATCAAAGTTTGTATATTTAACGTAGTGGCTTCAATTATTCGATACAGCTATATACATCATCTCTTCTTATCCTTTTTCATAAACTATAAAAAAACAAAAACATCGACACGGATCCACTTGTATCCTCAACTTAATTTCACTACCTCATTTGTTGGTTAAATATTATATTCACTAGATTAAACTTTACTAATTGATTACTGATTATACCTTTTTTGACATTTCACATTTTTTTTGGGTATAGATCAAAACATACTATTCACACAACAATTTTAGCAGTTCATTGAATAAAAAGTTTGTTTATTTAGTATAATGATATATTAATTATAATATTCGATATAGAACCAGAATTCCAAATCTCAAATCTGAAATCCTATCACATAGGACACCATGATTTCCTAGAATTAAAATCTTGGTGGAAAAAATTGTAGAAATAGACATTTAAAAAATGGTCATGACAAATTTTGTCTTCAAAAGTTGAGATTCCGACATATTTAAATCACTAAAAAATAAAAAATAAGGTAAATTTTAACCAAATTTTTTTTATCAATATTATACTTTGATCTAAAATTAGTCAAATTAAAATAGATTATTATACATATTTTTGATTAATATATATATATATATATATCTTTGCTCAATAATATTGGTCAAAATTTACTATATTTTCTTGAAAGACTACATTCATCACTAAGTCTCGTCTTTTTATTCTTCATAGCTACTCTCATACTCAATAACTATATGATCCAAGTGTCATATACGTATTTTGTAGCTTGTACATTGTAATTTACAGCTAATTATTTTTTAAAAAGAAATATATATATATATATATATATATACACACACTTAAAAAAAATGATGAATATGTTTGGGACAGTATAACAGGTGAATATATTTGATGTTTCTTCCTTTTTATGTAACCTTATAACAATTAACCAGTGACATACTGTCGTGTTCCATTGAAGAAATAAGAAGATAAAAATCTATGGGATATTTAATGGTATTGAAACAGTTGAATCCAATGAGAAGTACTCAGTTTCTTTGGTTAAAATGTTAAAGGACCAAACCGGAATTGTTAACCTTTAATAATTAACATTTTTAGTTGATGTTTTCATCATCATCACGATCACTAATTACTTATAAACCAGGGATTATATCAAAAGTATATTAAATATATATATATATATTCAACATATATAGCAAGAAATGGCGCATATACTCCTCCTATCCGACTTGCATTTACTTAGTGGAATCCCTAGAAATCCTCCTAACTCGAAAAAGTATATATTTAAATATTTAAATTTTCATGAAAAAATAACTCTAAAACCCTACAAAACCTTCCTATAAAACCATTCTCATGGCTTCTCAAATTTCTCCATCAGCTCTTTCTTACATCACATTGCAATTTCTCTCACTTTTACACCCAACTAAAGTAGATTTTAAGATATGGGTTTAAATACTTGGAAGCCATTCTTAACTGTTGTTTCTTTACAATTTGGTTATGCTGGACTCTCAATCATAGCTAAATTTGCTCTAAACCAAGGCATGAGCCCTCAAGTTTTAGCTTCTTATCGTCATATTGTGGCTACACTTCTCATTGCTCCATTTGCCTTTCACTTGGATAGGTATAGTGTTTTCATTTGCATACATTAAATTGTATTATATATTGTCATGCATGGACGTAACATAAATGTGATTTTATGTGCTTGTATATATAGACGTATTCTTACAGAGGAATTATTATGCTTTATGATTATTTTACTTAATTTAAATTGGCTTTTTTCAATGAGCAGAAAAGTGAGGCCAAAGATGACACTATCCATCTTCATCAAGATAGTGTTCCTTGGATTATTGGAGTAAGATTATTATAATTTAAATTTCTTTATACTTTACAAAAATTGTAATTTTTGTTCTTTTGTTTTAATTGAATTTGTGTTTATTTGTTTGTAGACCAACGATTGATCAGAATTTATCCTACACTGGAATGAAGTACACTTCTGCTACTTTCACAGCTGCAATGACCAATGTTCTTCCAGCCTTTGCCTTTATCATGGCATGGATCTTCAGGTAATAAGATCTTAGTTGATTTGGTTTGGTTTTTGGTCTGGTTTTGGTTTCTGATCTAAAGGATCATTATATTATTTTGGGGTGTAGACTTGAGAAAGTTAACGTGAGGAAAATACATAGCCAAGCCAAAATTCTAGGGACAGTTGTGACAGTTGGTGGAGCAATGCTTATGACTGTTGTGAAAGGACCTTTGATTCCTTTGCCTTGGGCTAATCCTAACGACACTCATGTAGACTCAGCCAATCCCGGAGTCAAACCAGACCTTACTAAAGGAGCAATCCTCATAGCCGTCGGTTGCATCTGTTGGGCCGGTTTTATCAATCTTCAAGTAAGCTCTAAATACCAATATTGACATATATATTAATTATATTATATTACAAGGATTTACACGATTGCAGACAGAAAAATCCGTCTAAATTTCATTGGAAATAGTTTTTTCAGACTGAAAAACTCGTCTAAATTTCATTGGAAATAATGTTTTTCAGGTGCAAAAATCCGTCTAAATATTAATATTTACGTATATGATACTAAATATAGTATATATCGATTTCAATTGGAAAAATCCGTCTGAATTCTATCGAAAAATGACATTTCCAAGACGTGTTCTATATGCAAAGAAAAAGAGTAGTACTAAGTTACGTAATGATTGGTTAATGCAGGCAATCACACTTAAATCGTACCCTGTAGAACTATCTTTGACAGCTTACATATGCTTAGTGGGGTCTTTTGAAAGCACTATAGTGGCACTTTTCATGGAAAGGAATAATCCATCAGCTTGGGCCATTCAATTGGATTCCAAATTACTTGCTGCTGTTTATGGTGTAAGATTCATCAAACTAATATATAATCTAGTTTTTGATTGTGATTACATATACAAATTATCAGATTAAGTGATGAGATTTGATGCAGGGAATAATATGCTCAGGGATTGGTTATTATGTTCAAGGAGTTATAATGAAAACTCGAGGACCGGTTTATGTGACTGCCTTTAATCCATTGAGCATGGTCATCGTTGCAATTTTGGGTTCTTTGATTCTTTCTGAGATTATGTTTCTTGGAAGGTACGTAAAACTTTTAAAAGATTATTATAAATACTTAATGATTAATCTCATTAAACAACTATATGAATAATATTTGTAGGGTGCTTGGAGCTGTAGTGATAGTTCTAGGTCTCTATTTGGTTTTGTGGGGTAAAAGTAAAGACGAAGAATCATCTCCATTTCCAGACATGGACATAGATTTACCAGTTAGTACTCCACAACTTGTGACATTCACGTCGAAGACAAATGCAGAAATGGAGACAAATGATGCTAGTGTTGTGGTCTCGAAGCCTAATGAATCAGTCTGAAAGAAACGAAACACTAACGGCGATTATGAAATAAAATATGTAATAAGAGTAAAACAATGAGTCCGATTTCTAAAGACCGGATCGATCGGTGCTTATTGGTAGAGTTTTTATATTAATGTTAGTGCTAATTTTGTCTTTGTTAAATTTTGTATCCGGCTTTTATATATTAAAATGTTTTGCACTAATAAAAGTACATTTATATATTTTGTGTTCTGAATTTATAATTTTTATAAGACATCTTTAAACTCTTGTGGCCTTCCTACGTAGATTTTCAACAGTTGGCCAAGATCCGTGCAACATATATAATTATGTAATAGCTTTATGTTTCTTTCTTTGCATACGTAATCTCTGCAAAAAGGTGTACAAAATGAATGCTTTAGGGCACGTGAATGATGTAATGCAGTGGGTAATAAAAGCATAAGAGATCAAATCAAACATTGTTTTGAGATTCTGAATTGAGACGTGTTTTGGAGATTCTTCTGTATGTTTGTATGCGGTTTCTGATCGCCACATAAGAAGCATCTATGTGTTTGAGAGATAGTTTTGTACTTTGATGTGATAACTTTTGTACTCTAGTTATGGAAAGCTTCATGTTGAAGAGCATTTGAGTATATGATGCTGTTTTGTCCGAATATCCTACGTTAGTCATTTCGAGATTCTTTTTAATTTATCGTTCTAATTGACATTAGTGTTAGAGGTGAGCCTCACTTTGGATTCGGCCTATATGGTTTTGATGGACCTACTAAGCACTTAACAGGATAAAGCGTTTATCCTCGGCCTTTAGACGTTCTCGGCATGCGGCATAACGTCAATACGCAGCGACGTCTTGACAGTCGGTGTATAAGCATAGTAATCGTGCACGTCTTCGGTCAATTAATGCGCATTTAATGTACTGATGTAACTTAACCTAATCATTACCAAGGCGTAGTCGCTCTGAGAACATTAAATGCGGACAACCCGATAATTCGGCGGACATGCTCCGAGGCAATGGTTTCCTGCTCCCGGGCCCATATGCTACGATCACAGGTCAGTATGGACACCTCGGCAGAAACAAAGATGAACCAAAGACACCTTGGCTATAAAAAGAGACGTTTGGGACGCCGAGCAAAGGATCTGATAAGTATTTTCTCTCTAGAACCTTTGACTTCTAGCATCATATTTATCATTCTAAACGAGAATCCAAACCTATTCTTGTAATCTTAATTACAGTTTGATCAATAAACATTATGCTAATCTCACCACAAACAGTTGGTACCATCTCTCAACTCAAATGGCAAACACGATCAACCGAATCTCTCAAGTCGAAACGACAAGTTAGACCAAACCCCCGGCGATTCCGATGAAGAACTTGCCGATGATGCCACAACAGCAAGGCGTTACACTGGACTAAACACCTACAATCGTCCAAGAAGAAAGCCTCCCCGCCCAGCCTACCCAGGAGGGTCTATGTACAATAACACACGTTCCCGACCCCGACCTAACAACGAACAGACCTGACCCAATGCAACTAATCCCTGACCGCATGGAGTGGATGATTAAAGAAACCTCTGCACGCCTCGAGTTGCTAGCTACTGCCCAGATTGTTTGCCAGGAGCAAATAGCTGGATTTCAGGCCATTCATACGCCTACTAGGTTAAATCAGATCCTATTCAACGATTCGCCTACGCCTCAAGTCACACGGGCAACTATGCCCGCATGGAGAAGCTCAGAAAGCACTAAGGAGCTGCGGGCGCAAGAAGAAAGGAGAGTGGAGACCCTAGAAAGGACCGTGGGTGGCTGGACCTCAAGGTTACATCAAGCAACTAGCTCGGCACCAAAGCTAGACCTCGTCCGCGCTTAGACGTGAAACACGCCATTCACACGTTGCCTCTCCCGAACACCCATCAACAACGACACTAAGATTAGATGTCCGACGTATGAGGGAAGGACCGACCCAAGAAATTTTTTCACGTCATTCACTCTAGTTATAAGAAGGACACGATTCTACCCCTGAAGAGCAAGACACCAGATTGTGCCAGTTGTTCGTCAAACATTTGGACGGCAATGCGTTGGGATGGTTCGCCAAGCTCAAGCCATACTCAATCGATAACTTTGATCAGCTAACCAACGCATTCTTGAAACATTACTCGATGTATATAAGATAAAGCACCGTCCAGCAAGGGCCAGACGAGACGCTCTGGGCCTTTTTCGACAGATTTTGGGATGTAGCTACCGAAGTATCAATAGCGGACAAAAGCGTGGTTGAGCTGCTGAAGACATCGATCTCGTACGATGAGTTCGTCAAGTGGGATCTAAAGATGCGTAAGCCGACTTCCCTGGAAGACGCAATGCATCGAGTGCTCATGCACGCGGAGGCCGACGAGGAAAAAGCAACAAGTGCACAAAGGTACGCCACGCTAACTGGAAGGGCCGTGTATAATAATTCCCCTAGTACGCCGGCAGAAATGTACGCAAAACCTCAGCAGCACATGAATAAAGAACACTGCAAGAAACAAGCCGCCTTCATAGTCACAGTGTAGGAAGAAGAATCGGAACCAATCGT
Source organism: Lepidium africanum (assembly GCA_900406405.1). NCBI lineage: Eukaryota > Viridiplantae > Streptophyta > Magnoliopsida > Brassicales > Brassicaceae > Lepidium > Lepidium africanum. The sequence goes on along the minus strand of OVAX01002152.1, from coordinate 2,658 downwards.
AAAATGCCCGCCAAGCCGAAGAACGAGGCGATGGAACAACAAGTGGCACCGTCCTGGAAGTCAGCCGAAGAAGGCAGTGTATTGCGAGTTTCACCGAAGCACGACGCACTCCACAGCAAAGTGCATAAACTTAAAGGCCTTTCTACTAAAAAAGTTCCAGCAGGGCGTGGTCCCTGGGTCTGAGGACGCAATGGCCTCCACAGGAACAGCCTCATCGCACCCAAAGAACCTTTCCACGTCCGTATGAGTTGAGGATGTCACCAAAATACAAGCCGCTCTACAAGTAAAGCATGAAGGAGCTACGCCCACTCTCCCAGGACCGTCGAAGAGGTTGCGCAATGAGAACAACGAACTGCCCCTAGCAAAGGGAAGGGTTAAAATGATCATGGGAGGACTGATGACGTGCAATGACTCCATCAAAAGCTACAAGCGGAAAGCAGAAGCCGTGGACTACCCAAAGGTCGAGACGATCACGTCGGATCAATGCCTCAGAATCGCTGACGGACCTTCTTTGGACCATGGCCGAGAAGGAGGCGATATATTCTTTTCTAAGGAAGACGCGGACAAACTCGATAAACCTCACAACGATCCTTTGGTAGTCGAGATCAGGATTGCCAATTACGAGGTCGCACCGCATTGTGATAGATATGAGGAGTTCGGTCGACCTGATATTCAAGGAAGCCTTGGACAAAATGAACTTGAAGGATTTCGCGATGAAACCATCTCATTTGGCAGTGAGGTAAAGACATAGATATGTCTTTTAAGGGCATATACATAAAATATGGACGTCCACATGTACATACACGATTCTTGAGACTTTGGTAGTTGTGCTACGGTTAAAGATCTCGTCTTCTTCATTTGCTTTGGTGAATTTCTTGAACTCAAATATGGTTTTCTTTGCTCAAAACTTGTAGTTGTGAGAAACATTGATGACATTTCCTGCTCGGTACACGATTCACTCAGTTCTTAACTCGTTTCAGCTCCGATATTTATCATCTCAAACTGAGTTTCACTTTTGTCTTCTTTACTGGATTGATGATTGAGGAAGAAAGAGAGGAACAAGAAAGACAAGGGCAAATTTATCATTTTGAAAAAGCATTTGTGACTTTTTTCAGAAGATTGAGTTATTGTGGCATTTTTGACAACAACTCGTGATGGTATTTTTGACAATTTTTCCAAACAAAAATTTATGTAGAGAACTTGTGTGAAGTTTATAACTAACATTTTTTTTTACTACTGGTTTTAAAGTGAGTCTTACACGTAATTCCAAAATAACCAAAAATAGAATGTTTCAAAGCTTAAATCTGATTGTACTGAAACAAATTCTTAAAGAAATGTCACAAGATCTAAATCAAAATACATGATCCTTTATATCTTGTAGAGTAAGCAACAACACTATATGCCTAAATTTAGTTTCACCTGTCAATTACTATTATAAAAAAAGCTCTCTCTATTTTTTGAATTTTAAAAACTTGACAGTTATAAAATTTCACACCTAAATTGATTATGCTAGAGTTTAGTCTTAAGTAAACAAAAATAATTGCAAAATAAAGCTGGGTACTTCCATAAAAATTTAGGAAAATGATGTCTTTTAACTATTTGGACAATTGAAACTTCCATAAAAATTCAAAATTTAAACTATACTCTAAAATTTCACGAACAAAAAAAGTGTTTCTGAAACATAAACTCATCCAACAATAACAGAACACTTATTGTTGTCTTCATCGAGTGTTTTAATTTCTGCTTGAATGAATCTTGCTTTTGTAGACATATCATGTGGTCATGCACCAATTAATTACATCTAAAATTCAAGATCAAGATTTTATGAACTTCAATAAATGATGTAAGTAACCTCACACTGAAAAACATTGAAAGGGGGGGGGTAAAATTTAGATTTTAATAGATTTGGAGAGATTTTAGGAGAATTTGAAGATACTTTATATGAATTAGTTGGTGTTTTTATTTTTTATAAAAACAAGTGATTAGGTGATTTTAGGAGATTTATTCTGAAAGTCTATGTGATTCTAAGTGATTATAAGATAGAACACTACAAGAAGTTAGATCTATTACATCATTTATTTTATTTGTTTACATCAGTTTTTGATTGACACAAATGCATTTTGCATCATTTATATAATTGACTCTGAAAGTGGTGATACAAATACTTTGTATCAATTTAGACAATTGATGCAACTATTTTTATCATTTGCTATAATTGATGCTAACTTGTGTCAAATGTAAAAAGTGATGTAAATATTTATATCAATTATTATAAATGATGTTAATAGTTGTATCGTTTATTATAATTGATGTTAAGTTTGTGTCATTTTTAGAAAGTGAAATTAATATTTGTGTTAGTTAATATAAATGATGTGAATATTTGTATCATATACTATAATTGTTGCTAATTCTGTGTCAATTTTAAAAAATGAAGTTAATATTTGTGTCAATTATTATAAGTAATTATAAATTTTTTATCAATTATAAGAAATGATTTTAATATTTAGAACATTTATTGTAATTGATTTTAACTATGTGTCACTTGTAAAAGTGAAGTTAAATTTGTATTGATTAATATAAATAATAATATCAATTTTTTAAGTGATAAAAAATTTATATCGATTTACTAATGATCTGAAAGAATTTTTAGTTTGTTAA
>OVAX01002151.1:0-33210 GCA_900406405.1 Lepidium africanum | reverse complement strand
TCTTCTAGTTCAAGCTCCTTTCCCTTTGTCCTTTGAGTGCTGCCTTTATCATTCTCATCATTTAGGAAAGCCATAGGTTATTTTGCTAGAAACTAAGTGCTGCGAATAGAGAAATTTAACACAAAACTGAGTAATAGACTGCAAGCAATGAATGATAAAAACGGGTTCATGAGGAGAGTAGAGTCGGCGATCTCGGCCTAACCATGAGCGTGACCTAACCCAAATCTCTTGGTGATTACACCCTCAGACTGGCATAAAGAAGCAACACTAAACAGCCAATTAACCCTCTGAACAACCAATCTCTTGGGTCAGAAAAGCTAATCATAGATCAAACTAAGCCTAGCATATCATCAAACACCTTTCAGGCATGATAGCTGTGAATCATCTTTCTAGTGATCAGCTCGAAACAAGCATTAAGATCATTCAATCTAGCAAGACCTATGACAGAATTTAAGCAACACAAGAGATAAACCCCATGGTTGGACCTAAATCTACTCCGTCTCCCCACAAAACCCTAAGCAAACTACTCACTAGGCATGATGGAAAGCATAAACCCAAGCATAGGAATGAAAGACGTAATGAAAAACTACAATAGACGCTAAAAACAAGATTGATTAACTAAGAAAACTTGAGATTCAACAAAGATCAAAATTTTTCATCAAAGACAATAAAAACTGCTTCACGACTACTAAAAAAACTGTTTTTCGCTCTAAGGGGTATTTATAAATCCCCAAATCATAAAAGCCCTAGTCTAAGTCAGCATCAGATAAGGTCGATCAAAATAATGAAGTCGTTTGATGCTACTTCAGTGCTTACTAGCGAGTCAGACTAGCGAGTCTGAGCATCGAGCTTCACTCACATCTAATATGCTCAGCTTGCTGGTCATCATTCGAGTTTAGGCTGCGAATGCTTCAGTTTGCAGTTTGGCTTGGTTTGTCTTGGCTGCACTCGCTAGTGTCAGGCGAGTCTAGGTGTCGAGTGCTCCATGATTTGTAATTTTGCCTCTGTTCTTCTGCTGCACTCGCTGGTCCCAGTAGAGTCTGACTGACGTGTTGGACTCATTTGGCACAGAAACTACAAGGATCAGCCTAAGACAAAGCGCCTAAACAGAAGTGCATCAGTCCTAAACTGAACCTAAGCCAAGCATATCATCGAACACCTTCAGGTGATATAGCCTACGAATCAAACTTTGAGTGATCAAGACAAAATAAGCATGAAGATCAAACAGTCTAGCGCAGCCTATGACACTATTCAAGCATAAACAACAAAAACCCAGAAAACAACATAGATCTACTTCATCTCCTCACAAAACCCAGAACAGACTACTCACAATCCATGGATAGATGCACAGCCTCTAGCATAACAACATAAAACATAAGCAAAAACATAAAATAAAGACAGAAACGAAATCTAACCAACCTAGAGCGAGATTCAAAGAGAAATCACGAACTTTTTATAAGAACAACAAAGAGAAATAAGAAAGAGGCAGAGAGAATTCTGGATTTCACTAAAAGAAGCAAAAACTAGGTTAAACTTTGATTCCTGTTTTTTGCTAAAACAAGAGTATTAATAGCGCTAAAACACGGATCCCTAAATTGAGTCAACAAAAAAAGTAAAGTCGGTCAAAATAAATGAAGTCGGTGCGTATCGCTTCAGGGTGGATGGCGAGTGAAAGTGGCGAGTCAGAGGGTCCAGTTTTAGGCTCAAATGCTGCAAATGGCTTGCACTCACCTGTGTATGGTGAGTGCAAGTGGTGAGTGCTCCAACAATCTGGCTTCTGGCTCAGCTTGAATGTCCAACTCGCTGGTGCTAAATGAGTGTGTTAGGTGAGCTCCATCAACTTGGCTTGCAAAGTCTTCAGTTTTGAGGTTTAAGCTTTAACTCTTCAGTTTCAGGCTTAACTTGCTGTCTTCAAGCTTGTTTGCTCCAAAATGCTCCGAATTGCTCCATTGTTCCTAAAATGCTCCAAATGCTATGCAAATGCAAAAATGGCCTAAATGGGACTCTAAAATGCATAGTATGGAACGTGAATAAATGCAAACATATGCAAACTATGAAGCTAAAATGGGTAAAATGCATGAATATCAGCCCCTCGACAGGTTGAAACTGTAAACCACAAGCAAACCAATGTTCCATTATGACTCTCACCATATACTCACCTACAAGCTTAACATCCAGTCCTCAAATCCCTAATGCCTAAGCTAGTCTCTAGGATTGCAAAGTTGAATCCTTATTTCTAGAGGGGAATGCCTCAAGAGGGACTATAGATCAATGAACACATGATTCAACTTCCTGAAGTTGGCATGGCATAGATTCAATTAAGCACACTTGTCAATTCCTTTATTTGTTTAGTTTAAGCATAAACTCATGATCTTTGAATCTGCAGCCTATTCAATGGTCTGCTTCACTTCCCTTTTAAGGATCCACACCAATGAATGGCTGCTTCATATTCTACTCTCTGTGGTTTTAGTGAGGCACAAGAAGGTACGAGTTTACGCACAATCCCTGCTCACCTTAAGCATCATCGAATGAGTTGCAGTTGGGAGAGTTTTCATTTTCAGTTAATTTGCCATACTAAGCTCAAGAAAGGAAAATGTTCAATGCATCTAAAGGCCTTAACTCGGCGAGTTTGATGGCCAAATTAGAAGGAAACAAGCCTGACTCTTTTGAGACACAAACGCAAGCAAAGTTCTCCAATGCAAATGATCCACCTATAAGCTTTCTACAGAGAGAGATCAGTAGACCACTAAGTTCGCTATGGTTACTAGCCAACAACCTAGCAAGAGTGCCTAAGCTGAGTAAGATGATTCCCATAAAACTAGACTCAATCCTATATGCAATGCATAAACACTCTATTTTTATGGTTTTTCTATGCCTTAAATGTCATGTTATGCTATGCATGCGTGAAAGCTGAGGATAAAAACACTGGAAAACATGATTAATTGATGTCTATGACCCTCCCCCAAACTTAAATCACACAGTCCCCAGTGTGGATAGAAGAGTTAGAGAAGCATCCTAGAGTTAACAAACAAGCAGAAACAACAAAAACAGCAAAAACAAACATAAAGGATAATGCAATGGAAATTACAATGGTGGATGGAGGTTGGTGCCTTAGAAGTCGAAAAAATGAGCTGTGGAAGCATTCATCACCTCAAAGGTGTAACTCGCTGGATTGCTGGTGGGTGCTGGAGCTGGATCGTCGAGTTGCTCAAGAGTCAGGCTTGGCTCGCCGGTACTGTAGCAACGAAGTGACTTCGACCTTCTAGATGCTCTAATTGGGCTAGACTTCAAGCCTAACTCGCTGGTGGACCCAGAAATTTTCAGCCTGAACCGCAACTGCTCAGTGGCTGTTCCTTTCCCTCTTTTAATTGATTTCCTGCATGACAAAGAAAAGAAGCAAGAAATATATCTAGGGAAGGCTTATTACGAACTAATTAGTGATTGTTGCAAGATCAAACCAAAATAGCCAAAGAGAATGGATGATGTACTTGAGTGAATAAGTAGGATGAGCAATAGGGGATCATTAAATTGTTCTCCATGATTTGTCTCTATGCCATCACTCAATCAGCACATCATCATCAACCTAGTAAGCAAGCTCTATACTCAAACACTAAATAACCATAAAATCAAACTATTTTAGTAATGTAAAGAAAAACTTGTAAATAAAAGCAAAGGATATATAAAAAAGATAATCATGGGATTGCCTCCAAGTGCACTTGTTTAGAGTTTCAAGCTCAACTCGTCACACTTTAGCTTAGTGTGGTTTTGGGAAAGGAACCAGAGTTCTCTCTTCTTCATTCTCAGCTCCTGGATCATCATTCAGCTTAGTTACTGTAAAGCTTTGACCTTTAATCGTTAGCCTCCTTGATTCCTCGTTTAGATCAAACTCCAACTTTTCATTACCACCCAAATCTAGCTCAATGGTCTTGTTCTTGACATCTATTACTGCTCCGACTGAAGCTAGAAATGGCCTTCCCAACAGCAGTGGGTCCTCAGGCTCTTTATCTATGTTAATCACTATGAAGTCAGTAGGGACTTCAACATTGCCAATTCTTATAGGCAAATTCTCCAACAGGCTATGTGGTGAGTGTGTAGTCCTATCAGCTAAGACAAGAGACAGCTTGCTAGGCTTGTAGTTATTGAAGCCTAGCCTCTTTGCTACTGTAAATGGTATCAAGCTTATAGAGGCTCCCAGATCACATAGCCCCTTCTTAAAATGGAAATGACCCAATGAGCATGGTAGAGTAAACGTTCCTGGATCCTCTAGCTTCTTTAACAGAACCTTAGCTTAAGCAACAACTTTACACTCATAGCTCTCGATATCAAAACCTTCAACTGAGTGAACCTTAACTTTGATGGCTTCCTTCAAAAATTTTTGATATTGGGGAATTAGAGCAAACGCATCTAGCAGTGGAATTTTCAGCTCAACCTCTTTCATTTTCTTCTTAAAAAGCTCTATGTATTTCTGCGTTTGATCCTTCTTGTGGTGAGTTGGGAAGGGTGCCTTGGATTTGACAGTATAGGGGTTCAAAATTGTGGGTTTGGAAGCTGGTTTTGTAACATCTGTAGGCTCTACTCGTTGGTCTGACTAGTGAGCTTGACTGGCGAGTTGGCTTGGGGGTGATTTTCCAGCTTGTTTTCCCTCCCCTTCTTGATTCACACTGTCTTTAGTGTCCGTAGTCTGTGCAGCTCGATGTGGAAGTTCTTTACCGCTCCTGAGTGTAATGGATTGAGTTGTATACTCCTTCGGGTTCTGAACTACTTTACCTTGTAATTGACCCTGAGTCTTAACTGATGCAGAAGCTTGCTGGCTTTCAACATACTTGAGCCTAGCTTTCAAAGTCTCAAACTTGCAGTTCAAGTCATTATGAGGGGTGTCTATCTTACGGTGTACCTCACCAAACTGCTTGGTAAATTCCGCAGCTTGTGTAGTCTGGCCCTGTCGAATTTGCTGAAGCATCTCCATGATGTCTGAAGGTTCCTGCTTATCTGACGTAGAAGCTTGTGGCACAGGCTGAAAGCTTTGGTAGTATTGCTGCTTAGGTATCCAAGCCTTTTGCTGAGCTTTGGTAGTATTGCTGCTTAGGTATCCAAGCCTTTTTCTGAGTAGGCTTCGGTGGATAAACTTGATCTTTCGGGTTAGCTATATTGTTGGCTTTGTAGGAGAGGTTGTTATTCTGCTTGAAGTTGTTCCACTGTCACTGACCTCCTTGGTTCTGCATAAAACTGATTTCATCAACCATCTCATCCTCCCCTTCTTGAGCTTGATCCTCTTCAACAAGATTGACATGCTTGTGATGAACCAGCAGCAGCTTATCTATCTTGTCACTCAAAGTCTTCAACTCTTTGCAAGTAACCAAATCTAATTCACTCGACCTTCGTTCAGTACGATCATAGTTTTCCTCATATTGGCCATCAGCAAGTGCCAAATTCTCAATCAACTCCGGACCATCATCCATATCTTGGTTCAACAAATTCCCTTTGCTAGTTGTATCCAATAGCATTCGAAGTTTGGGCTGAATACATCTGTAAAACTGGCTTAGGATGGTTTCCTCAGAGAAACCATGATGTGGGCACTGGGACTGATATGTCTTGTAACTCTCCCAAGCTTCAGCTAGAGATTTCGTCCCACACTAAACAAAGTTGGAGATAGCGTTTTGAAGCTTTGCAGTCCTGGACGTTGAGAAGAACTTAGCTAAAAAGACCCTTTTGCAGTCAGCACAAGTGGTTATGAGTCCTTGAGGAAGATGCTTCTCCCAGATATGTCATGATCTCAAAGTTTTTGTTTGGAATTGGTGGAGGTCGAATTTCATGCCTCTGAGTGTGAATACTTGGAGCGTCACAAGCTCCAATCTGTCTAGGCCTTCGAAGTTGAGGTGAAGCTGGTGGAGTAATGTGGGGTTGTTGCTGGATGCCAACAGTGGAACTGTCAGGCGTAGTGTTATTGTTCATCTTGACTTGTTCTTTGTTCGGAACCTTGATCTTACCCCTTTGTTCTCTTAGTTGTTTCGAAGCAATTGGATGTTGTCTAGAGGGTTGAACAAGTTCTGATGTCCTTTGAATCGAGTGTGGGACATCAATGTAGTAAAACAGTCTGGAATGACACAACTCACAGGGTGACTGGCGAGCTGACCTGAAACGCACCAATGACCAAACGAACAAGTCTAAAGCTCGAGTTAGTGACAAAGAAAAATAAAAACTGGATCTCAGAAAGCGTTTGACCCTAAATGTAGAAAGCAAAACACTTATTTGGCTACGGCGCCAATTTGATAGTTTTTTGCCTTTGCTATCAAATTCTCTTGTAATACAATAGTTATCGAACCAAAGTGTATTGCTATCACTAAGGGTATGGGACGCTATTCTAATTCAAGCAAAATCAAAGCAATGGTGATTCTGTCACAATCAACTAACAGGATGAAAAAAAATAGAGTATAAAGACTGAACAATAAACTAGAAACTGAGTGCTGCGAACAGAGAAATTTAACACAAAACTGAGTAATAGACTGCAAGCAATGAATGATAAAAACGAGTTCATGAGGAGAGTAGAGTCGGTGATCTTGGCCTAACCATGGGTTTCAGATCTTATCTAGCAACATATTTGGCAAGTCTTAGGCTAAGGATACAAGAATCACACAATCAAGTCATTCTCATGATCAAGACATCTCAGTCTGAGCGTGACCTAACCCAAATCTCTTGGTGATTACACCCTCAGACTGGCATAAAGAAGCAACCCTAAGCAGCCAATTAACCCTCTGAACAACCAATCTCTTGGGTCAGAAAAGCTAATCATAGATCAAACTAAGCCTAGCATATCATCAAACACCTTTTATGCATAACAGTTGTGGATCATCTTTCAAGTGATCAGCTTGAAACAAGCATTAAGATCATTCAATCTAGCAAGACCTATGACAGAAGTTAAGCAATACAAGAGGGAAACCCCATGGTTGGACCTAAAACCCATCCCAACTGGTGATAGTGCCGTATGGTAGATTCTTTTCCCATTTTTTAGCTTTGTTTGTAAGAGAGAATGGGAACAATCGCAGCCTGAATCTTCACTCAAGTCCTGCTGACTGGATAGGCTACAGAGCCTTTCAAACTCGTCGAGATGGTCCAAGGGGTCCTCATCGTTGTAACGTCGAAATTAGCGAGTTTGAATCATGGAAGTACTGCACTCTTTATTCCAAATGCAGTAGAAGATTCTTCAGGTGGAGTTATGCCATAACATGGAGTGTGAGGCTTAGGCATATCTCTTTCTCCAATAAGCCGTGAGATATGAACAGGCGAGGTGGGTGGGGCAGGTAGTGTGTCTTTTGATTCCTCGTGTATGGTCTCCTCCATACTGCTGCAGCCCGGCGAGTTGGCTAGAAGAGCGGAGTGACCTGAAACACACCAAAAAAAGAAGAACCAAGTCTAGACACAAAAACAGTAAAAACTTGATCCTAGAAAGCTGTTGACCCAAAATGTAGCAAGCAAACACTTATTTGGCAACGACGCCAGTTTGATAACAAGATTTTTGAGTCAAGTTATCAAATCCTTATAGTATATAAGGTTGTCAAACCAAAGTGAGCTCCTAACACTTGGGGTATGGATAGCTAACTAGTTCAAGCAAAATTAGGCAAAATAAGTGAATGGAAGTGATTCTGTCACAATCAACTTAAAAACATAAAAAGTAAGAAAGCAAGAAAAACAGGCATGGCATGGAACTATCTAGCAGAAAACAGGCATGTCTAAAACACATCTAACAAAGAAGCATAAACTAAGTAAAAATGCAGAAACAGAGTGAATAGGCTAGAGGTACTGGCGAGTTGGAATAATAAGGTGAAGATGGGCTTGTGAGGAGAGTGAAGTCAATGAACTAAGTTGAAATCTGCATTAAGGTTTTATCTAACAAACTAAACAGGCAAGCAATGAATCAGGATACTAAGGTAAACAAGCCACTCCTGTGGTCATGAAATCTCAGTTCAGGCGCAACCTAATCCAATCCCTTGGTGATCACACGCCCAAACTAGCACTAACACGCTTATCCTACATGACTAACTGACACTCTGAACATCCAATCCCTTGGGCTACAATGCATCAGTCCTAAACTGAACCTAAGCCAAGCATATCATCGAACACCTTCCGGGTGAGATAGCCTACGAATCAAACTTTGAGTGATCAAGTCAAAATAAGCATGAAGCTCAAACAGTCTAGCGCAGCCTATGACACTATTCAAACATAAACACCAAAAACCCAGAAAACAACATAGATCTACTTCATCTCCTCACAAAACCTAGAACAGATACTCTCTATCCATGGATAGATGCGCAGCCTCTAGCATAACATCAGAAATCATAAGCAGAAACAGAAAATAAAGACAGAAACGAAATCTAACCAACCTAAAGCGAGATTCAAGCTGAAACTATGAATTTCATAAGAACAACAAGAAAAAAATTAGAAAGAGGCAGAAACTAGGTAAAAACTTCCATTCCCCATTTTTTCGCTAAAACAAGAGTATTTATCGGGCTAAAACACGGAAGCCCTAAATTGAGTCAACAAAAAAGTAAAGTCTGTCAAAATAAATGAAGTCGATGTGTATCGCTTCAGGGTGGATGGCGAGTGCCAGTGGTGAGTCAGAGGGTTCAACTTCAGGCTCAATTGCTGCAAATCGCTTGCACTCGCCTGTGTATGGCGAGTGCTCCAAGAATCTGGCTTCTGGCTCAGCTTGAATGTCCAACTCTCCGGTGCTAGACAAGTGTGTTAGGCGAGCTCTATCAACTTGGCTTGCAAAATCTTCAGTTTTGGGTTTAAGCTTCACCTCTTTAGTTTCAGGCCTAACTTGCTGTCTTCAGGCTTGTTCTGCATCCAGAATGCTCAAAACACTCCATTGTTCCTGAAATGCTCAAAATGCTATGCAAATGCAAAAATGGCCTAAATGGGACTCTAAAATGCATAGTATGGAATGTGAATGAATGCAAACATATGCAAACTATGAAGCTAAAATGGGTAAAATGCATGAATATCAGCCATTAAAGCAAAGGTTCACTCGATTGAAAGTCTAGATATCAAAACCATTGAACTTGATCTAGGTGGTGCAGAAAAACTAGAGTTTGATATGAACGAAGATTCAAGAAGACCAACCATTGAAGGCCAAAGTTTCATAGTTACAGAGCTGAATGAGGATTTAGAGGCTGAGAATGAAGAAAAGGGAACTCTGGTTTCCCTTGCAACACCACACTAAGCTAAAGTGTGAATAGTCGAGCTTGAAACTCTAAATAAACGCACTTGGGAGGCAATCCCATGCATATCCTTGTACATATTCACTTGCTATTTTTCTTTGCTCCTTTTATGTTATTTTTTGTGTCAGGTCATGGTGAATAGCATTACGCATAACGAAGGTCAAGTACAGCTAAGTCAAGAATAGACAGCTCCAACTCGCCGTTCTATTGGTGAGCTCAGCCCCAAGGTACCTAAAACTCAAATTTTTTCTTCGCAACTGCATATGATCTCTTGTTTTGCTAGCCTAGGATTCTACTTCAAGCTTTTATTCACACAGGGACTGTGTGATTTAAGTTTGGGAGAGGGTTCTAGGGGTTACTAACTTTTCTTTTGTGATCTTATTTTGATTTTCCATGCATGACATACATAGCATAAAAATCCATAAAGATTTTTCATTCGTAGCATACACCCTATAGCATAGCATTTAAGGCATAGAAAAACAAATAGAGTGTTCATGCATTGCATATAGGATTGAGTCTAGTTCTATAGGAATCATCTTGCTCAGATTAGGCACTCTTGCTAGGTTGTTGGCTAGTAACCATAGCGAACTTAGTGGTTTGGTGATCTCTCTCTGTAGAAAGCTTATAGGTGGATCATTTTCCTTGGAGAACTGTGCTTGCGTTTGTGTCTTGAAAGGGTCACGCTTGTTTCCTTTTAATTTTGACATTAAACTCGCCGAGTTAGGGCCTGTAGATGCATTGAACATTTTCCTTGCTTGAGCTTTTGCAAAATAACTGAAAACGAAAGCTGTTCCAATAGCAACTCATTCGATGATGCTCAAAGTGAGCGGAAATTGTGCGTAAACTTGTACCTTCTTGTGCCTCACTAAAACTGCAGAGAGTAGCACATAAAGCAACCATTCATTGGTGTGGATTTTTAAAAGGGAAGTGAAGTAGACCATTGAATAGGCTGTGGATTCGAAGACCATGAGTTTGTGCTTAAACTGAACAAAACATAGGAATTGTCAAGTGTGCTTAATTGAATCTGTGCCATGCCAAGTTCAGAAACTTGAAGCATATGTTCATTGATCTATTGTCCCTCTTGAGGCATTCACCTCTAGAAATAATGATTCAAGTCTGCACTCCTAGAGACCAGCTTAGGCATTAGGGATTTGAGGACTGGATGCTAAGCGTATAGACAAGTATATAATGAGAGTCATAATGGAACATTGGTTTACTTGTGGTTTACAGTTTCAACCTGTTGAGGTGCTTAATTGGCGGGTTATACATGTAGTTTTGAGGCACTTGCTTGAGGCCAAGCAAGAACTAAGTTTGGGGAAGTTGATATACATGCATTTTTCCCATTTTAGCTGCACAATTTACATAGGTTTTCATTCATCTTCATTTCATATTCAGTATTCTAGAGTCCTAGTAGGATCATTTTGGCATGCACATTGCATTTGGAGCGTCTCAGGTACTTTGGAGCATATTGGAGCATTCTGGAGCGAAATTGGCATAAGGACTTCAAGGATGAGCATAAGACGGAGAACCAGAACTGAAGACCTTGAAAACTGAAGATTGCACAAGCCAAATCTGCTCATTCAGTCAGTACCCAATGACTGCAATAGAAAAACTAGGCCAGAATTGCAAAATCATGAAGCACTCAATACCCAGACTCAATCAGTACCCTGCGAGTATAACCAAAAGAACCAAGCCAAAAATATGAATTTTGGAGCACTTGCTAGTCCAACTCACTGGGTAACCTTGAAGCTGAGATTTTTGGAAATGGCTGATGTTGAATTCTGAGCTCACTAGCCCAACTCGCCAATCACCCCTGAAGCAGCATCAACCGACTTCATTAATTTGACCGAATTTAATTTTTGCTGACTCGGATTAGGGCTTCTATGTTTTGGGCCCTATAAATACCCCTTTATGCAAAAAATGATGTAACCTAGTTTTTACTCATTTTGGCTAGATCTCAGATATTCTCTCATTGCCTTTTTCTCTGTTCTTTACTTCTTTGAATGAAAACCCTTGTTCTTAGTTGAATCTCGTTTTAGGTTACTAGATTTCGTTTTCAGCTTTGATTTCTGTCTTTCATTATGCTTTCTGTTTCTGTGTTTGAAGCTTAGTATCTAGCTATGGTTAGTGAGTAGTTCATTTAGGGTTTTGTGAGGATATAAAGTAGATCTAGGCTTGATTCTGGGTTTTGGTCTTGTTACTTGAATTCTGTCATAGGTCTTGCTTGATTGAATGTTCTTACTGCTTATTTCAACTTGATCACTTGATATCTGATTCGTAGCTATCCCGCCCGAAAAGTGTTTGATGATATGCTAGGCTTAGGTTCAGTCTAGGATTGTTGGTTCTGAACCAAAGGATTGGTTGTTCAGAGCACCAGTTGGTAGTGTAGGATAGGTTCTTCGTGCCAGTTTGAGCGTATGATCACCAAGAGATTTGTGTTAGGTCACGCTCAAGTTGAGATTTCTTGACCATGAGAGTGGCTTGATTATTTGGTATTCATATCCTTAACCCAAGGCTTGCCTGTTAGGTTGCTAGATGAGACCTGAAACCGAAGATTAGGTTTAGATCGTTGACTCCACTCTCTTCATGAACCCGTCTTTATCCTTGATTGCATTCGTTTGTGTTGCTCTGTTTTAGCTTTGATTTCTCTGTTTTTAAGCACTCTGTTTTTCTGTCTTGATACTCTGTTTTCATTTTTGCTCAGTTTGATATTTCAGTTAGATAGTCACCCTTCAGGACAGTTTCTTTGCCTGCTCTGTTTTTCATGTTTTAGCTGATTGTGACATAATCACAAATATTGCTTGATTTTGCTTGAATCAGAATAGCACCCCATACCCTCAGTGTAGCAACACACTTTGGTTAGACACCTTATATACTATAAGGATTTGATAACAGCCAAAAATCTTTGTTATCAGTTTTCTTTATTCATCACTGTTTGTAATAGAACAGATAATCGAGAAATGGATTCAACTACTCACACAGACCAATACAGAAGGAAAATTTGATTGCTTGCATTTGTGGAGAGCTGACAAAGGAGAAAAATTAAAAAAGAAGGAAGAAGAAAAGCACAGAAGACCTTGACAGTAACCATAAGAGGGAAGGGTTGCTTGAGAAAGAGGGAAATAGTTTAATAAGTTTACTCTATCTCTCTCTCTTTTTCTCCTTTAACGTCAATTCCTTTATCGAATGGACTATTCTCTCTCTCTCAAAGTGTGAGGGTACATGTTAAACATTTAAGTTTCTTCTCTGCATCATTCCTTTTAACTACTTTGGGCCATAACTAAAAATTCATATTTGTACTGCAACAAAGAAAAGGGAGAGGGGTAAAATGACTGATTGGTCCCAGTCTTCAGCTAGAGATATGTCTTGTAATGCTCCCAGGCTTCAGCTAGAGATTCAGTGCCACTCTGAACAAAGCTTGTGATAGAATTTCGCAGGTTAGTAGTTCTGGAGGTGGAGAAGAACTTAGCTAGAAAGACCCTTTTGCAGTCAGCCCAAGTGGTTATGAGTCCTTGAGGAAGGTGCTTCTCCTAGAGATGAGCCTTATCACCAAGTAAGAATGGGAATAGGCGAAGCTTCAAAGCATCTTTAGATAGGCCATTGATCTGAATCAGGCCACAAATCCCCTCAAACTCGTCGAGATGGTTGAGTGGATCTTCAGTTGGTAGACCATGATACTTGTTGTTTTGCACCATAGTAATCAAACCGCTCTTGATCTCAAAGTTGTTATTTGGAATTGGTGGAGGTCAAATTCCATGCCTTTGAGTGTGAATACTTGGTGTGTCACTAGCTCCAATCTGTCTGGTCCTTCTAGGTGGAGGTGAAACTGGTGAAGTAATATGGGGTTGTTGCTGGTTGCCATTAGTTGAACTATCAGGCGTAGTGTTATCGTTCATCCTAGCGGCATCTGTGTTTCGAATCTTGATCCTACCCCTATGTTCTCTTAGTTCTCTTGGAAGCAATTGGATGTTGCCTTGAGGGTTGAACAAGTTCTAGTTTCCTTGTGATCGAGTGTGGTGCATCAACGCAAGAAACTGGTTGGAGTGACACAACTCACAAGGTTACTGGTGAGTTGGATATCGAGCTGACCTAAAACGCACCAAATACAGAACGAACAAGTCTGAAGCTCGAGTTAGTGACAAAGAAAAATAAAAACTTGATCTCAGAAAGCGTTTGACCCAAAATGTAGCAAGCAAAACACGTATTTGGAAACAGCACCAATTTGATAACAAGATTTTGAGTCTCTAGCGTTATCAAATCTATTGTAATACAATAGGTATCGAACCAAAGTGTGTTGCTACACTAAGGGTATGGGGTGCTGTTTTGATTCAAGAAAAATCAAACAATGGTGGTGATTTTGTCACAATCAACTATCAGAATGGAAAAAAGAGTATGAATCCTGAGGGGTACTGAAAAACAGAGTATGGAGGCTAAGCAGAAAGCTAAAAACAGAGTACTGAAAAACAGAGAAATTAAGACAAAAACGAGCAACAAACTGGAAGCAATGAATGATAAAAATGGGTTCATGAGGAGAGTAGAGTCAACGATCTAAGCCTAACCATGGTTTTCAGATCTCATCTAGCAACTTATTAAGCAAGTCTAGAGCTAAGGATTCAAATATCAATCAATCAATCCATTCTCATGGTCAAGAAATCTCAGCCTGAGCGTGACCTAACCCAAATCTCGTGGTGATTACACGCTCATACTGGCATGAAGAAACAATCCTACGTGACAAACTGACGCTCTGAACGGCCAATCTCTTGGGTCAGAACCATCAATCCTAGATTGAACCTAAGCCTAGCATATTATCAAGCACCTTTCAGGCATAACAGCTATGAATCATATTTCAAGTGATCAGGTTGAAACAAGCATGAAGATCATTCTATCTAGCAAGACCTACGACAGAATTCAAGCAACAAGAATGAAAACCAAGGCTGGACCCAGATCTACTCACTAAGCATGGTGAGAAGCTCAAACTCAAGCATAAAAACGAAAGGCATAATGAAAAACTAAAAACAAAGCTTGAAACAAAATTAACTAACCAAAAATCGAGATTCAACAAAGAACAAAGGTTTTCATGAAAGAAGAAAAAACAATCTCAAAGCTATTGGAAAACTGTTCTCAGATCTATGCAAAAAAGAGCAAAAAATAGGTTACATCATTTTTCGCTTAAAGGGGTACTTATAGATCCCCAAACATAAAAGCCCTAATCCGAGTCAGCAAAAAGTAAAGTCGGTCTAAATAATGAAGTTGGTTGATGCTGCTTCAAGGTGACTGGTGAGTTAGGTAACGAGCTTAGAATTCAGCTTAAGCCACTTCCAAAAATCTTAGCTTCAGGGTTACCAGGCGAGTTGGACTGGTGAGTGCCCCAAATTTAGTATTTCTGGCTTGGTCATTATGCTCTACTCGCTGGTACCTGTCGAGTCTGGGTATTGAGTGCTTCATGATTTTGCAATTCTAGCCTTGTTTTCCTACTGCACTCGCCAGAAATACCCTTTTCCTTCTGACTGATTGAGCAGATTTGGCTTGTGAAATCTTCAGTTTTCAAGGTCTTCAGTTCTGGCTCTCCATCTTCTGCTCATCCTTGCAGTCTTTATGCCAATTTCACTCCAAAATGCTCCAATATGCTCCAAAGTACCTGAGACACTCCAAATGCAACGCGTATGCAAAAATGATCCTAATGGGACTCTAGAATGATGAATATGCAATGAGAATGAATGCAAACAGATGTGAATTATGCAGCTAGAAGGGGGTAAAATGCATTTATATCATTGGTGCATACCGGGTAGTCTTCTCTATAGTTAACACATAAGGCAATGAGAAAGTGGCGATCAGGAAGATTCATAATGTGTTTGATAACCGATTTGATCCGTTGAAGACACCACCAAGTTATCAAATCCATATAGTATAGAAGGTTGTCGAACCAAGAATGTGATGCAAGCACTCAAGATATGAGAGGCTACACTAGTTCAGGCAGAATCAAGACTGAGATTGGTGATTAAAACAGAATTAAAGCAAACATAACAGCAAGAGCAATGCTGTAAAATAATGAGAAAAGAAATAAGAATAGAAAATAAAGCAAGAAGTAAACTAACAAACAACAAGATGTAATAAGTAATATGAAATGAATGGAATCTTGAGAAATGGTATCAATGATCTAAGCAGACTTAGGAACTCTCAATCTCATCTAGCAATCAAACAAGCAATAACTCTAGGATATAGATTCGAAAATAATTATACCCACTCTCATGGACACTAATCTTCTACTCAAGCTCAATCTAACTCATGGTGATTCATAGCTCAGAAGGCACGATATATCAACCTACTTTAACCCATTTACTTCCTAAACAACCAATACATTAGGCTAGCAAAGCAAATCTTAGAACTAGGCTTAGTCAAGTATTTCATCAAACACCTTATGGGTGTGTGAAAGCACAAGTTCAAATCTCAAATGGCCATAATAAAATTAGCACTAAGAACACCTAAACTAAAGAGATCTAACATGAATGCACTTATATGAGCTGAGAAATTCCTAATTCTACCATGATCTCACCATTTCCTCAAGAACCCATATATAATCTACTCACTAACCATGGATGCAAGGATAAACCCACAAATGGAAATGAAAAGAATGATTAGATAAGCAAAGAAATGGAAAACAACAAAGATAAAGAAACAAAACTCAAACTTATATTATCATAACCAAATCTAGCAAACTTACAAGAGAAAATGAGAGAAAACTGAACTTAAAATGTTTCTAGATCTAGAAAATGACATTGGTGGCTTGTTAGGGATTAAAAGGGGTATTTATAACACAAGTACAAAAGCCCTAGAAAAGTCAACAAAATGAAAGAAGATAGGCAACTCGACCCATGTTGGTCGAGTTGTGTGGTCGAGTTGCCAATTCTCAGTACATTCCTTCAACTTGAGGGTGTTTGGTCGAGTCAACTCATCAAGTCACTGCTCAGCAATTAAGAAATCTCCAACTCAAAGGTAAGTGATCGATTCTTCTAGTTCAGTTGGTCCATTTGAACCAATCTCGACCTAGTTGGTTGAGTTATTCAGTCAAGTCTTGACAATTCCCGTCCCTAGCCACTTCCATGATCAACCTTAGCACTCTTATCTGGTCCATGCAAGTCACTTACGTTCAATTGCAGCCGAAATGCTCCAAAAAGCCTTCAAAGTACCTAAGAATCACTCCATATGCAATGCAAGTGCAGAATATGCAATATGTTCCTAAAAGGAATTTGATGTGATCGAAATGCAATGGATATGGATGCAAAACATGATGAATAATGTGTCCAAAATAGGCAAAATGCAGACATATTAGCTCCGCCAAATTTAGTCTTTGCTTGCCCTTAAGCAAATGCATATAATTAAGAAGGAAGAGTATTAACATTGGGAACTCAGAACCGAAACCTGCTAGTTCACAAGCTTGTTGAGCAACCTTACTTAAAGACTTTAGCCATGTTAATCTCAATTCAAGCTCAGCTCAATCTTAACTTACATATGCATTCACCTCAACCATTCCATTTATCATTGATTGAGCTAAAAATAATGAATCTAACTATGCAACTTCTTAGAGCTTGTTTGGTCTAAGGTAAAAGCTAAGAGATTAAAATGATCTCTTCAAAAATATGGTGAATAATTGCATAAGGGATCACTCTATAAAATGGATTAAGCTCAGCAGAATGCTAATGGTGAGAACCAATAAGTGCGTACAAAAGCATGATTCCATCTACCTATGCACCCAAATTGATCTCAACATAACCAATCCAAACCTAGAAATGATTCTAGTCTACCCAATTCACTCAAGGCTTCTTCTTTTTCCAGCCTCCAAGATCATAATCTTAAGCTTTTTCCAATTCATAAATCTAAGGAAAGGGTCTACAAACTGTGACTTCTAGCAGTGTGGGACTTATATACTTATAATACTTGGTTCTTTTTCTTCTTAAAGAATAAGACTCATTCTTCGTTTTTCAATGCCTAGAACCTTTCTTTAACTTTTTATTACCCAAAACCTTTACTAAAACACTTCTTACTTTCAACCATTTCTCCCCTTAGACTCTCTTTAGCTTAAACCTTTCTTTTCCTTTCCCTGCTTAAACACAAGCATTGCCACACCCATAATCATACCCACCTACTCATAATCTGGTCCAAGAATCGTGGACCAGCATCTACATGAAGTCATGCTTTTATCGGCTCTCATCTACACTTTATGCCAACTTAACCCGAAAAGGAGGCCTCACATACACACAACAAGCAAACGATGGATAAAAATGAGGTAAGGTGCATGGTGGGAAACTACTTTGATTAACAATATAGATGCATGAGGGAAAAGGAAATCCAAGTATTCTGTGTAATCCACAAGCTCTACTTTGATGCATAGATTCAATAATTATTAGTCAGGATTAAGGTTATCACTAAGCATGGAATGGAAATGGATCAAAACATTTTTTAGCCAAGTAATGAATGCTTCAAATTGAAAATTCCTAACATGGTTCAGACTTAACATTCAGAGCGAGCTCGATGCACAGTGAAGCTGCAGACACGGTCTATACATCTTAACTCCCATGCAATTCTTGACTCTATCCTACAAGAATGCAATGCATTTAAATGAACACTGTTTTTCTGCGTTTTTTTGATAAACTTTACCAATTTTTGTGTGTTTTCTATGCCTTACCTGATATGCATGATCAAATATGCTAAAATGAAAATTCTTTTTGGGTTTTTTTATGCCATGAATGATGTACATGTAACTATTATGAAAATCAAACTATAGTACAGAGAAAAAATGATTAATGTCCTCTAGAACCCTCCCCAAAACTTAAATCACACAGCCTCTTGTGTGTATAATAGTCGAAAGGAGAATCCTAGACCAGATACAAAACTAAATAATGAAAAGTGCTATGGTGTATACAATGGTAGGGTTGGAGTTTGGTACCACACTTGTAGTAGAAGATGAGTGAGGTTGAGGTATTCATGCCCTTAAGCGTGTAGTTGGTCAAGTTCTGGTATGGCTCTGGAGGTTGCTTCTCCAAAGGTGCAACATACGGTGGTATTTGATGAGCCTTAGGACTGAACTCTATGGTCTGTAGATCGAGATGCTGCTGCGAGTTTGCTACATCTGGCTTCTCTGAGTTGAACTTGTGGCTTTGCATGTCTAGTTGAGAACTCGAGTTGAACCTTTTACCTGAGCGATTTCTTCTTCTCTTTATTAGAGAACCATTCGCTGAAGAATTCCTTGCTGGGACTGGTGGTTGCATATGTGTTTCTTCCGCTGAGATCGAATGGCGCCTTTGTGGTAAAGGTGGAGCTTGAGATTGAGATGTTTCTCTCATTGAGAGCATTCATTTTTCTCCTCAACTCCTCTCTTTCCCTAATATATTCTTAGCTCTCCTTTGTAGACCTTTCACTTTCTTGAACAACGATTTGTCCTACTTTTGGAGCTTTCCTATACGCTTATGAGCTTCTCGGGTTGGCACTCCTTGTCTTGGTGCTTCGAACTCTTCAAAATAATAGTTCTCTGTGTCAATTTCCTCTTCATCGCTGGAGCTGGAGGAGGAGCTTGGGGTTGGTTTTGAGCATCTATGAGGGCAGTGAGCGGAGGGATGAATTCTGCATTGCGAGCCATTCTCATTGAAGTCAGTTCTAGGCAAGGGAAAGCGATACTAGCATTCACTCTCTCTGGATGACTGAATCTCTATACAAGTTGACCATTGCTCTCTATCTTAGCCAAAGTGTCAGCACCCTTCAAGTATGTAAAATTCATGAAACTTAGCTCACGCTAGGTGGACTTATCATTATTAACCCCACAAGACGTTAAACTATGCATATAGAGTGTGCAGCAAGTTAGAGTTACTTGGGAAAGAATATGTCTGTCCGTACACATTATGTGATAAGGAGACAAGACCAAGTAAACAAAGCTTACGGAATGGTTAGATGACAGTTAACCATGTTGGTTATCTCACCAATCAATCACATGTGAATATAAGGAAGAGAGAGCCGTTGGGAGTTGTCAACATTAGCATATAGATCCGCACAAGATAATCTTTCCTCTTATAAAATAGGTATCTGTTTATTGTTTGGTTTATTTGTGTAAACCCTAGAGAGTCACATTATGTAACCATGTAACTCATTTTAATCTAAGAAAGAGATTTTACTCTTCTTCAATACTCTCTTATTCTCTCGGTTTCAAACCACCCGCACTCGTCCTCTTAACTCTAGGATTCTACTTCTCTCACTCTCAATCTCTTTTAACCTCTTAAATCTAACAAAAACCACTACAATCTGAGTCACAACACCTGAAATGTAAATTGGTTTTGGGTTACTTTTCTTCGCTTGAGTCACGGTCTTGATTATGTAGTTAGTCAAGTCCTTAGATAAGGCAAATGCTAGTGAAGAGTTGGCATCATCTCCCATAATCTTTCTTCCACTTGGTGTCTCTCCCACAATCTCGTTCAAAGCCGTGACAAGCACCTACATTTCACCTAAATTGATCGGTGTTGTGGTAAGTCTTGCAAAAAGGAGGTTTGCAACGACTCTTCTCATGTAATTAATGCACGGGTTTTTGATCCTTTTCCATCTGCACTATGATGCATCAAACTTCTCAGTCCTGCTGATCACGCACCACACCTCATCCAGCTCGTCATCATCCATATTTGGATAGATTACATCTCCATGTTGAAAACCAAACAGCTCCTCCATCTGCTTAAACGTGAACTTGTAGTCGCGCCTCTTAACTCTAAATGTTATTTAACATGCCCCATCTCATTCCACCAAAGTAGAAACCTTGTGAACATACTCATTAACCTCTACCGTGGCTAAGTGATAACAAGATTTTGCCACTAAGTTATCAAATCCATATAGCATATAAGGTTGTCAAACCAAAAATGTGATGCAAGCACTCAAGATATGAGAGACTACACTAGATCAGGCAGAATCAATAGTGAGATTGGTGATCATAACAGAATTAAAGGAAACATAAACAACAAGAGCAAAGCAGTAAAATAATGAGTAGAGAAATAAGAACTGAAAACAAAGCAAGTAATAAACTACCAAACAGCAAGATGTAATAAGACATATGAAATGAATGGACTCTTGAGGAATGGTATCAATCATCTCACCAGACTAGGAACTCTCAATGTCATCTAACAATCAAACACGCAAGAACTTTAGGCTATATATCCGAAAACAATTATACCCACTCTCATGGACACTAATCTTCTTCTCAAGGTGCAACCTAACCCACTCTCACGGTGATCCACAACTAAGAAGGCATGAAAAATCACCATATTCTAACCAATTTACTTCCTAAACAACCAATACCTTAGGCTAGGAAAGAAAATCTCAGAACTAGGCTCAGTCAAGCATTTCATCGAACACCTTATGGGTGTGCAAAAGCACAAGTTCAAATCTCAAATGGCCAGAATTAAATAAGTATTAAGAACACCTATACTGAAGAGATTTAACATGTACTTAGATGAGCTGAGAAATTCCTAAATCTACCATAAACTCACCATTTCCACAAGAACCCATATGGAATCTACTCACTAACCATTGATTGAAGCATAAACCAAGAGATGGAAATGAAAAGCATTATTAGATAAGCAAAGAAATAGAAAACAACAAAGATAAAGAAGCAAATACTTAAACTTAGATTATCATAACAAAATCTAGCAAGTTACAAGAGAAAATGAGAGAAAACTGAAATTAAAATGTTTCTAAATTTGGAAAATGATGTTGGTGGCTTGTTTGGGACTAAAAATGGTACTCATAGCCCAAATACAAAAGCCCTAGAAAAGTCAACACGGAATAAAAAGTCAGCAAAATGAAAGCAGGTAGGCAACTCAACTCATGTTGGTCGAGTTGTGTGGTCGAGTTGTCGAATTCTACGGCACATTCTTTCAACTCGAGGTGGTTTAGTTAAGTCATCCCATGGAGTCGCTGCTCAGCTATTAAGAAATCTCCAACCCAAAGGTAAGTGATTGATTCTTCTGGTTCAGTTGGTCCAGTTGCACCAATCTCGACCTGGTTGGTCGAGTTATTCAGTCGAGTCCTGCCAATTCCCGTCCCTATCCACTTCCATGATCAACCTTAGCCCTCCTATCTGGTCCATGCAAGTAACTTACGTCCAATTACAGTCGAAACACTCGAAAAAGCCTTCAAAGTACCTAAGAATCACTCCATATGCAATGCAAGTGCAGAATATGCAATATGTTCCTAAAAAGAATCTGATGTGATGGAAATGCAATGGATATGGATGCAAAACATGATGAATAATGTATCTAAAATGGGTGAAAGTGCAGATATTTCAACTCCCCCAAATTTAGTCTTTGCTTGACCTCAAGCAAATGCATATAACTAAGAAGGAAGAGTATAAACATTGGGAACTCAGAACCGAAACCTGCTACTTCACAAGCTTGTTGAGCAACCTTACGTAAAGACTTTAGCCATGTTAATCTCAATTCAAGCTCAGCTCAGTCTTAACTTACATATGCATTCACCTCAACTATTCCATTTAACATTGCTTGAGCTGAAACCATGAATCTAACTATACAACTTCTTATAGCTTGTTTGGTGTACGGTTAAGGCTGAGAGATTAAAATGTTTTCTTCAAGAATCTGGTGAATCAATGCATAAGTTATCTGGTGAATCAATGCATAAGGGATCACTTATTCTTCTTTTTCAATGCTTATAACATTGGTTTTAACATTTTATTACCCAAAACCTTTACTAGAACACTTCTTACTTTCAGCCATTTCTCCCCTTAGACTCTCTTTAGCTTAGACCTTTCTTTTATTTTTTGGTTTTTTTTCATTCATTTCCTTTCTAAGACACAAGCATTCCCACACCTAGATCATATCCACCAAGTCCTAATCTGGTCCAAAATTCGTGGACCAGCATCTACATGAAGTCATGTTCTTGTCGGCTCTCACCTAACACTTTATGCCAAGTTAACCCGAAAAAGCAGGCCTCACATACACACAACAAGCAAATGATGGTCTGAAATGAGGTAAGGTGCATGGTGGGAAACTACTTGGATGAACTAGATAGATGCATGAGGGAAAAAGAAATCCAAGTATTTTGTGCAATCCACAAGCTCTACTTTGACGAATTGAAAATTCCTAACATGGCTCAGACTTAAAATTCAAAGCGAGCTCGATGCACAGTGAAGCAGCAGGCCATAAGCGGTCTATACATCTTAATCCCATGCAATTCTAGACTCAATCCTATATGAATGCAATGCATCTACATGAACACTCAGTTTTTATATGAATGCAATGTATCTACAAAGCAAAGCAAATCAAACAAAGCACATAACAAAACACAGTAAACAAAAACAAGACACAAACTAAAAATTGGTTTATGGCAAGGCAATTAATCAATGAGAATGAAAATCAAATAAAGGTGCATAAGGTCTAATTAAGAACCATCATAAGACATGAGTTACATATCAACTAGATTAACCCACTCTCATGGCAGTAATGTCTATACTAATCAATTGATATTGCTAAACTCTTATTTGCAAACCAATCAATTAATAAGTAATTACAAACAAGCTTACTAAGACCACTAATCTACAAAGCATCATCTCTCAGAGGCTATGGAAGAAAAGCCCACAAAAGAGTTTTTCGGGAATTTCATCGAACACCTCTTGGGCGATGATTTTTCTAGCTTATAGCTTTGAAAGGCCAGCTCAAATCTAGCATTAAGAACACTCAAAGTGCAGGAATCACAAGGTCTATCAACCTATACACAAGATTTAACCATCTAAACTCATAGATCTACCTAAACCATCAACCTATCAATCACTACTTAATCATTCCAAATGAAAAGGAAAAACAAGCAATAAAATGAAAAAAAAAACTTAAAACATAATTAAAGAGAAGAGGAGAAAGGAAATCAAAAACTATGATAAATGGGTGAAGATAATCCTAAGATCATCTTTCACTTGATCCTAAGATCATATTCCCGTTGATCCTAAGATCATATTCCCCTTGATCTTTTAGTGTGTTTCCATTCTTCATACTTGTTGATCCTAAGATTATCTTTCCCTTGAGTCTCCAACAATCCTATCTTTCTCTCAAGAACACAAAGCAAAACCTTGAAGGAATATAATGTCAATCGAAAATTAGCATAAGGTGTAAGTTGCTCTCTTGTTACTACTATTTATAAGCATAAATTAAGGCAACAGGCCCAAAAGCCCAAAAAGAAATGGATCCGGGTTGACCCGGTACAAACCGGGTCAAATCTTAACATTCGACTATATGGTCAATGCTATGGTCGATGGTCCTTGCACCCAAGAGCTTCAATGTA
This sequence comes from Lepidium africanum, assembly GCA_900406405.1. Lineage (NCBI taxonomy): Eukaryota > Viridiplantae > Streptophyta > Magnoliopsida > Brassicales > Brassicaceae > Lepidium > Lepidium africanum. Next base: position 9,673 of record OVAX01002151.1, on the reverse strand, counting down.
GTCTTCGCGACATAATAACATATGTTGAGTAAATTCGTCGTATCATTCAAACTGCTCGTCCAAAGGCCTTCAAACCACCACAAAATGAAAGTTAACTCTTGTGTCTATCTTGTGTCACAATGTCAGCCAATTCCATTCATGAGAATCTCTTCATCGATGACCATCTTTAAGCGTATTGTAGTGCTTCGTGTGGCATAAGCATCAGATATCTTCTTGACCAAATGTCCAATAGTTGAACCAAAGCTTCCATTCTTCATACTTCTTGGTCCTTTCCAACCCCAAAACATTTGTGTTTCATCCCATGAGCTCCCTTCTTCCAAGTTAAGCTCCCAAATCACCTAAAATGACTCAAAACAAGAAAATATTCGACTTGATCTATCTAAAACTCTATTATGCAAAACTAAGCCAAACTTAAACAAATATGCATGAATGGATGACAAGGAGCCACCACAAAAATGTGTGGACCATGAAGAAATCCCACCACCTCCATCTCAGACAATGGTCATGATAATGGTGAGTTTGAAGGAAAGCAATGATTCCGTGCAAATGATAAAAAATTATGAATGTGAGGCCGAATCAATCAGGGCTAGGGTTGATATGAAGCTTGGTTCCTCCAGTGTCGCCCTCATAAGTTTAACCGACGCCGATGATGAAGGCGTGCAACACCCACATGACGACCCCATGGTTGTCAAACTCCGTGTTGCATATTGTGATTTTTAAGGCAGTACGCGCATCCTCGTTGATAAAGGCAGTACGGTCGACCTGATTTTTAAGGAAGCGCTAGAAAAACTTGCAATCCCAAACGTAGAGATGGAGTTTATGCACTCGGCTTGGCCGTTAAGCGGGTTCAACGGAAATTCAATGCTAACTTATGGCAGAGTAAAATTTCTAATCATCCTCACCGGCACAACTAGATGGGCAAGTCCCTCGTCGTTGACAGACCGACTATCTAAAAGATTATCCTGGGAACTCCCTGGATTCATGCCATGAAAGCCATTGTCTCAACTTACCACCAGTGCATGAAATTCCCAACTGACCGAGGAATCTTTGCTCTCCGCGGAAACCAACGGATGGCCTGGACGTGCTTTATCACCAACCACAAACTCAGAAAGTCAGTAGGCCGGTCAGGCATGATCACCAGCGAAGCAACCATGGGCACTTTCCCAAGGAATATCCGATAAGACAGCCCAAAAAAAAGAAATGACCGAGTAAATTTGACCGCTGCGTTGAAATCGGCCAGGAACTACCGCTGTATTTTCTACTGGTCGCTGACCTAAAAAAATGTTTTCTCCTGCTCAACGCTTATCAACTGAAGCTCAACCCATTTAAGTGCACTTTTGATGTAACCTCCGGAGAGTTCCTCCGTTATATTGTGACTCAACCGGGAATCAAAGCCAACCCAAAGCAAATAACTGTGGTACTTTACATGGCATCCTAAGAAAATAAGTGAGAAGCGCAAAGGTTGACAGGGCGGATTGCTGCCCTCAATCACTTTGTCTATCGCTCGACGGATAGATGCTTACCGTTTTAACAATTTATACGAGGGAACAGACATTTTATCTAGGATAAGAATTGCGATGAACCTTCCAACAACTCAAAACATACCTTGCCACGGCTCCCGTTTTGGCTAAGCCAGAAGCCAGGGAGACTCCATAAGTCTACATCACAATCACCGGGGAGAACAAATGCCAATTTTTTACATCAGCAAAGACGTATATGACGTGGAGACGCGGTAACCAACAACCGAGAAATTGGCATTGGCAGTAGTGACTGCGGTGTGTAAGTTACGCCTATATTTCTAGTCCCTCTCAATCGTCGTCCTTATAAATCACCCACTGCAGACGATCCTTCACAGTCCTAGTGAATCCGGACAGATGACCAAATGTGAAATCAAACTGAGCGAATATGATACCGAGTACAAGGATGTACCAGTGCCGAATCTCAGGTCTAAGCAGATTTCATCATCGAATTGTCCCCAGTACCAAAAGACGACCTTCCACCTGAACAAACAAACAAATGGTGTTCAGCATCTCGCCACGGCTCGAGAGTCAAAATTTGGCTCGAATCTCTGACAGGAGAAATACTAGAACAATCCTTCCTACTCGCCTTCCCAGTGTTTAACAACAAAGGAGAGTATGAAGCTCTCCTCGCTAGGCTACGCCTTGCAAAAGCACTCGGCGCACAACACATCCTTGGCTTAGTAGATTTGCAACTAGTCTTCAACCAACACAATGGAGAGTACGTGACCAAGTGCCCCATACATAAAAGTAGTTCACGAACTAGCCGAAGAATTTTCCATGTTTGAGCTCGTCCAAATTCCCTACGGAGATAATACTTCTACCGACGCACCTGCAGCCTTAGCCTCTACGTCAGACCCAATGTAGTGCCGACTCATTCCCGTCAAATGCATCAAATATCCAACTGTTGAAATAACAAAAAGGAAATGCCTCATCATTGATGAAGACGAGGAAAAAGAATTTGAGAACTCGCAGAATAACAAAGAAGTAGACAAAAAAGACAGGATGAAAGAAATCAGAGCCTATGTCGTGGACGGTGAAGTACCTTTGGGCATATGGGATGCACATAGACTCAAAGCAAAGAGCGCCATATACATGGAAATAGGAGGTAACTTGTACCAACGAACATCAAACGGCGTCCTGCTCAGTTGTATTAGTAGAGAAGAAACCCAGTGCGTCATGGCCGAGGTTCAAAAAGTTCGAAGCTTGGGAACCTATTGGTTGACGATGATAGCTGATTGCGAAAAATACACCAAATCATGCAAAAAATGGCAGAGCACACACCAGCCGAATAGCTCACCTCGTCAGCAATGCCGTACCCATTCATGCGCTGGGCCATGGATATAGTCGGCCCACTCCCCGCGTCAAGACAGAAGTGTTTCCTCCTCGTCATGACAGACTACTTCACCAAGTGGGTAGAAGTAAATTCTTTGGCTAAGATCCAAGACTCCGACGTGCAAAGATTCATATCGAAAAATATCATACAAAGATTCGTATAGAAAAATATCATACAAGGATTCGTATAGAAAAATATCATTGGTCTCCAAGGATTACATACATAGACTCGAACGAGCAAAGATTCGTATGGAAAAATATCATTGGTCCCCACGGATTACCGCACAAAATTGTCATAGATAACGCGGTTCGCAGTTCAGCTCGTCCAAATTTGAAGGATTTTGCGCACGCTGGAAGATCTGCCTTACGAAAAAAACTCCACGAAACCTACAGGGAAATGGGAAAGTCGGGGCCATAAACAAAATAATAATTGACAGCATTAAGAAAAGCTTTGACAAAAAAAAAAGGACACTGGTCTGACGAACTCGATGGCGTCTTATGGTATCACCGAACCACACCCAGAAGGTCGACTGGCCGAACACCATTCTTCTTGCCGCATGGCATTGAAGCAATGGTTCCAGCAGAGGTGAACGTAGAGAAAAGATATACGGCAACCTTGATGACCTCAAAGAAGTCCGCGACGCGGCACGCCTATGAGTTCAACGACACCAACAATAAGTGCCCAGATACTACAACAAGAAGGTTAAACATCGGGGGTTGCTCAACACCCCTGGCCCACTAACTGATCCACTAAAAAAAGCTCATTATCTCATGAATGGGTCATCATACCAACTCTCAATCTCGGCCCATTTAGCATCTCAACAGGCCTAGAGTCATATGTTGGCACCGACCTAAGGAAGGCACGCGCCCAGTGCGTGTCTAAAGAAAACTAGGATGATATTCTCCTATAAAAGAGGGGATGGATCGTCACCAAAGAGGCAAGAAATACAAGTCTAAGACATAGATACCGACCTAGACATAATTTTGTACTTAGATAAATTTATAAGTTTAACGAGCGTATTTTGTGAATATAACGAGTCCGTCCTTGTCACATTCTGATATGTCATTTTTAATCACTTAATCAATGAGATATTTTAACTTTCTCAATTATTTAATCCACCGTGCTAAGTCCTGTACAAACAACAACCAACCGGCTCCTTCCCTCGGACTTACTTCTCACCATCTCGGTAAGAAAGTAAAGTAAAAAAAAAAACCCAGCAAAAGTCATGCAAGACAATGAAAAGAAAAACTAGAAATATATACAAAAGAGGTGATCTGGTACCTTGTTAGGAGTTTAGAATCCTTGGATTGGTCGTCCGCTTAGCCGAATTAGGTTTGGAGTGAACGAGATGGACTTTTACAAAGAATTGGTCTCGACCTTGGGTAGGTTTCTCAACTACTTGGTCGACCACTCTTCTATCCGCTACGAACCATCAGCCTTTCTCTCAACCAAATCATCGAGATTTGTTTTCCAGCTACTTCATGTCGACTACGTGCATTGAACGTTTGGTCAAGACTTGTCTCATCCGTCACGAACTATCGGTCATCTCCATCGACCAAATGCTCGAGACTTCAAGACCGTTTTCCTCCTTTTAAGTGCACTCCAAGTGACTCACCTCCTTGTTTAAGCTCTTGTTCCTCCTAGATCAAAAACTATCACCAAGAACAGCAACACATGCCAAACCAAAGCAACACAAAGCAAAATTAAAAACTATTCTCAAAAGATACCATGGGATTGCTTCCCAAGTGCGTTTGTTTCATGTCTCAAGCTCAACATTAAGCACCACTTCTTATGCGGTGATGGAATCATAGGGTGGAATTTTCTCCACAAACGTGTCCCGAGAGTAGTCTCTTTTTACTCTTTTCAAGAAAGGAGTGTGGTATGAGTTTGGATCTCCTGGATCATACTCATCATAGAACCATCCCCTAAAGTCTTTCATTCTAATCTCCTCAAAGAATGGTAACTTCTAATGATCATCAATGCCCAATGCTATGGTGAGGATTATACCAAGATGCTTGCTAAATGGCTTTACCTTTAGAGATTCTTCTTCATACCCTTCCTTGAAGACAATTTGATGAGATTGTCTTGCTTCTCAATAGGTTCTTCAACATTTGCTTCTTGCTTGAATATTGGTTTGAGTTGAATGTGCTCTCCATGTGGAAGCTCATTTTGAACAAGTGACTTTTCCCTTGTAGCTTCCATGCATTCTTCAACCTCAACATCTTCACATGTATCTTCATTACCCATCACACAATTCTCATACATCTTGTATCTAAGAAGAAATTCAAGTTCTCTAATAGTGGCTACATTTTCGAGATCAAATGTATCCTCCTTTGGTAAATACTTAAACTCCTCCTTTGGTGCATTGATCTCACTCAAAGGATAATCTTCAATTACATCTTTACAAACTTCCTTGGACTCTTCACTAATGCTAGAATTGATCTCCTCTATTTCAGCTCAACTCAAGATCTTATGCTTCTTATTCTCAATGGCATAAGGCAAAATGAAACTACTTTGATCTTCTACACTTGTTGGCGTGCTTGGAATGATTTTAGGGCTTTCTTCTTGACAATCAATAAAAAAACCCTCATCTATACTCTTCTCGTGAATGTCAAAATCCCTTGAGTCTCTTTCCAAAGCAACCTTAATGGCATTAATCCGACTTAGAGTATTTTTGTAAAAACTCTCTTGTCCTTCCAAAACCAACTCCAGCAAGTTGTAAATGTCTTCTTTTTCATTGATTAAGGAAGGAGAAGCGTCTTCATAGTTATAAGCTCCTTCATAACCATAAACATCTTCATTTTCGTAAGCTTCTTCATAACCATAAGCTTCTTCATAACCATAAGCTTTTGCATACTCATACTCCATCTCCCACGATTGACACCTCTCACCACACTCATATTGGTTTTCTTCAACATAATTTTCATATGGAAGTCCCTCTTGATAAGTGGATGTGGTTTCAAAATCATGATAGCTTGTGGGGGTCCAAACCATCTCTTTATTTTGAGCTTCATAATGAGCCTTCCTCAAGGAGGCTAAATCTGAAGCTATGTTCTCTTTCATCGTGAATGTACCTTGCAAAAGAACAAAAACATTGAAGAAAGTTAGTCTCCAAACAAAAGAAACAAAAGAAACGGCTACAGTTCTTAAATATAATTCAAATCCTAATGGCTAATTACATAGATTTCCCGATAACGGTGCCAAATTGATGCTAAGCGTTTATGGTGTGTGCAAAACAATCGATTAAAATTGATAATCAACAAATGCTTAAACGAACTTGTCATTGTTAAGCACTTGAGGTTCAAACCCAAAATCTAGAATCAACACATTAGGACTATGAGAACTTTATTCTAAGCTATAGCAATGGGTAATGGGGTGGTTGAACTAAAAGACTACTAACAATAAAAACAAAGCAAAGTAAATCAAACAAAGCACATAACAAAACACACTAAACAAAAAGAAGACACAAACTAACAATAAGTTTATGGCAATGCAATTGATCAATGAGAACAAAAATCAAATCGAGGCATATAAGGTCTAATTAAGAACCATCCTAGGACATGAGTCATATATCAACTAGATTAACCCACTCTTATGGCATTAACCTCTATACTAATCAATTGATATTTCTGAACTCTCATTTGCAAACCAATGAATTAATAAGCAATTACAAAAAGCTCACTAAGACCACTAATCCCCAAAGCATAATCTCTCAAAGGCAATGGAAGAAAAGCCCACAAAAGAGTATTTCGGGAATTTCATCGAACACCTCTTGGGCGATGCTTTTCCTAGCTTATAGCTTTGAATGGCCAACTCAAATCTAGCATTAAAAAAACTCAAAGAGCATGAAACACAAGATCTAATAACCTATACACAAGATTCAACCATCCAAACTCATAGATCTACCTAAACCATCAACCTATCAAACACTACTCAATCATTCCAAATGAAAAGCAAAAATTAGAAAATAAAACGAAGCATAGCATAAACATAATTAGAGAGAAGAGGAGAAAGGAAATCGAAAGCTATGATAAATGGATAAAGATGATCCTAAGATCATCTTCCCCTTGAGCCTCAAATAAGCCTCTCTTTCTCTGAAGAACACAAAGCAAAAACTTGAAGAAAACTAATGTAAATCGAAAATGAGCATAAGGTAAGATTTGCTCTCTTGTTTCTACTATTTATAAGCATAAAACTAGGACAAGAAGCCTAAAAGCCCAAAAAGAAATGGATCCGGGTTGACACGGGACAAACCGAGTCAAATCTTGACATTTGGCAACATGTGCACTTGATGGCTAGGGGTCCACAGAGTTTTAATCAACTATATAGTTGATGCTATGGTCGATGGTCTTTGCACCCAAGTGCTTCAATGTAGTCCTCATGGCAGAATGAAATATGTTGAGTAAATTTGTTGTATCTTTCTAGCCGCTTGTTCAAATGCCTTCAAACAACCACCAAATGAAAGATGACTCTTGTGGCTATTTCGTATCCAAATTTCAGCTAATTCTGTTCATAACAAGGTTTTCAACGATCAACATCTTTAAGCTCCATGTATTGGTTTGTGTGGCATAAGCATCGTACAGCTTCTCGACCAAGTGTCCAATGGTTGAACCAAAGCTTCCCTTCTTCATTATTTTTGGTCCTTTCCAACCCCAAAGCATTAGTGTTTCATCTCATGAGCTCCCTTCTTCCAAGTTAAGTTCCCAAATCACCTAAAATGACTCAAAATAAAAAAATATGCGACTCGATCTAGCTAAAACTCTAAAATGCAAAACTTAGCCAAACTTAAACAAATATACATGACCGTGATTCCTAAATGATGAGAAAATGATCAAAACATAATGAAATTGTATACAAAAATGATGCATATCAACTACTTACGAAAATTAAACTAAAAAACAGAGAAAGCACGATTAATGTCCTCTAGAACCCTTGCCAAAATTAAAATCACACAGTCCATTGTGAGTATAGAAGTCAGAAGGAGAATCCTAGACCAGCAGCAAAACTAAATAATGAAAAGTGCAATGGTATATACAATGGTAGGGTTGGAGTTCGGTACCTCACTTGTAGTTGAAGATGTGTAAGGTTGAGGCATTCATGTCCTCAAGCGTGCAGTTACTCAAGTTCTGGTATGGTTTTGGATGTTGCTGCTCCAAAGGTGTAACACACTATGGCATTTGATGAGCATCAGGATCAAACTCGATGGTCTACAGCTCGAGTTGCTGCTGCTAATTGGCAGCTATGACCGAAGTAGGAATTTCATACTGAACTTCTCTAAGATTTGGCTCATCAAAAGCCCTAATTGTTCTAGCAGTACTTTGATCAAAACTTGGAGGTTGGTTTTGAACTCCAACACCATAAACATCTCCCATAGGAGGCGGCACATTCTGTTCCCCTGGTTGGTGATCGCTTGGTTTTCCATACCTAAGCGTCTCATGTAATCTTCTCACTCTTTAGCTTGTCTTGCGTTGGCTGATCTTCTATTTGATCTTTCAAGTGCTAGTAAATCTGGATTACACTCAAGAATCTCTTCTTGTTTAATCCTTTATGCACCTTCAAGGGAAACAAACGACAACAATCTCAAACGAATAGTAACAAAAAAAAAAGTCTCTAGTCTTAATCAGAATCCAAATTCTAAAGGCTAATTGCAATAGGTTCCCATGAACGGTGCCAAATTGATGTTTGGTTTTTAAGCACACAAGTAATTCAACAAGTGTAAACGATAGATGTTGAGAGCACTTGAGGATTGAACCACAAGGAACCTAGAATCAACGTAATATGATACTAAGACTCTTAACTAAGCTAAACAAACCAAAGATGATTGAGAAATACTAACAGTACTAGAAGCAAGATCAAACAAATCAACAAATAACCATTAACCAAATAAACTCAAACTTAAAACAAGACAAGCAAACAAGACAATGATCAAGCAAATAACAATGATAAAAAAAAAACAAATGCTCTAAGGCAAAGCAAACAATCCAAGGAAGGGGAATCAATCAATGATGCAACAAGGTAAAATACGTGCACAACCTAGAGCATGAGACACAACAATGAAACATCTCACTCTCATGGCAAAGAACCCTTTCTTAATTAATGAATCAAGCTAAACTCTCATTTCACAATTCAATGACTAAAAACCATTACAATCAAGCTCACTAAGACCACTAATCCCCTAGACATCATCTCTCGAAGGCCTAGAAAGAAAAGCTCTAAAATAGGTCATTCGGTAATTTCATCGAACACCTCTTGGGCAATGAAATTCCTAGTATCTATCTTCATGTAATCAAGATGAATCTAGCCTTAATAGAACCTAAATAGAAGGAATCTAACAACCTGAGCATCAGAGATCAACAAGCCAATCCTAGATCTGGCCTAAACTTCAATCATTCTAAGAACTACTCACACATCATGAAAATGGAACAGAAAGCAAAAGATATATTGATGAGCATAATGAAATAGAAATGAGATAAGATAAAGAAATTCTTCAAATAAATCAAAGAAATTCTCCAAAGAGGATCATCCAAATGGGTTTCTAGTATTCTCCATCAAACTCTCTCACAAAAATGTTCTTAAGCAAAAGCAAAGAAAAATTAGAGAAATTAAATCCTAAATCGAGTTTTGCTGCTTGATGACATAATGTTTATTCATCATATATTTATACCATAAGATTAGGGTTTTAAAAGCAATTAAACAGGTAACTGGGATGGTTCAGGACAAACCAGGTCGGACCAAAACCTTGCCAAAGTGTGAATTTGCGGTCGAGGTGGCCGAGCTGGTGTGGGTCAATCAAGTGGTCGAGCAAGACTCATCCAGGCAA
>OVAX01002150.1:0-33231 GCA_900406405.1 Lepidium africanum | reverse complement strand
GACGCCAAACCGACGGCTTAATTCCCGTCACAACGCCGTCGATTTGGCCATTTCCGACGACGTTTCCGACGGATTCAGCCGTCGGAAATCACCAACATTTCTTGTAGTGCGACGTCTTCGGAAGCCAATATAATGATTCCAAAAATTTGATCCACCTATGGGTTGCTTCGCTAGTAACGGTGGCAAGCAATCGAAGAATTACACCCAAATATTAACACTGCCTTGAGAAGAGATGGTCTCGTAAACTCTGCAGAAAAGAAAAGATGGGAAGAGATCACCAAACCCTCCTCCTCTCTGGAAGATTGATGTTCAGATGAGAGGAAAATAGGTTGTTTATATAGTGACGAAAATAAACCAACTTTTATTAAAAGATAAACTAAAAAGGGACATGCAAGCTCAAAACTAATAGAAACATGGTTGCCATCTCTCTCTGACAGATCTAGGATTCTTTTGGTTTTAGTCTCATTATTTAATTTTTATTATTACAAGCAATAATTTTTTTATTATATCCCATTATTTTATTATAAAATGAACAACAGTAGAGATTCGTACCTTCGTGGTTAACGATTCACCACATGAATTTTGAGTATGTTATAATTATGCTATCAAACAAGATAAGATTCGTACAAACAGATCACGATATTACTCGAAGCTCGTGATTTCGTTGTCTGTATCATAATGGTAAGTTCTGTAAGGGTTTTATATATGTCAGAAAAAATAGACTTCTCCCAATGTTTTTTGACATCTCCAGAGCCATACTTAAAATATATTAAAATATTGGGCTCTATGAAAAATAATTTTTTAATTATATATTTACAACATCATATTAGTTTTAAATTTATACAACAATGTTATTCTCCATTTTAATCAAAAAAAAATTCTTTTTATGTAAGAGAATTTTGTTATATATCAAATATACATATAGTTATATAATTATTATTACTAATTCGAGGTCCTCTGAATTTATATTATTTTTTGAATTTTATATAAAAATTTATAAGAAATCCTACCATAAGTCTATTATAAAAGGCAGTTATGGACCATAAGTAATTTTATCCAATAAATAACACATCAATTAAAGTAAAAAACGTAAGTATTCTCCGCTTTTATATATAAGATACACAATATATTAAGTTTTTTTATTATTGATAAAATATATAATCTAAAATCCTGTAATTCCAAAAAGAAAATACATATGGACTAGGAGGCTTCTTTGAATTAAATTCCTGTGAAAAAACTGCATAGATAGACTTGACCACTTGATCAAAATATTTTCCAATGTAACATTCATTTATTTAAAATATTTTAAAATAAATTTATATTTTTAATCATCAGGATTATGATTTAATATGTTACTAGAATCTAACCCATATTGGAGCACAAGATAATGTTGTTAAATTATTTTTAATATAAAACTACAAGATAGTTATTGTAATGATCAAATATTCAATAACATGTAATTATTAAATGAATCATAATTATTGAATAATTTGTAATATTAAATAAATTATATTATAATCAATAACATGTAATATCAAATAAAATGTATTAGTTATTATATGAACTAGTATTAAATAATATGTTATTAACTAATAACATGTAATATCAAATGACATGTGATGAACGAATATTAATGACTCATATTATTATTAAATATATTAAATGTGACGATACAAAATATCAAATGTTTATAGGTTTGTTGAATTATTTCCCCTATACTTATTTATTTCTCACCAAAAAACATATACTTTTGGCATAATTATTTTATACCATGCATTTTTGTATGCTTTGTTTTAATACACCAACAAGCATGATTAACTAACCTAATACGCTTCTAATTGAGCCTTAAAAAGTGTTTATTGTAGTGTTTAATTTTTGCGTTTAGGCTCAATATTATGTCGTTTTAGGCTCAAAAAATTATAATGACCAACCCTCTAAACGACGTCATTTTCTGTAATCAAAGAATTTTTTAAAAAAATTCAGAATTGCATCATGACATTCTTCGCATTTTCGTCTTCTTAAATTGGGAATTAGGGTTTCTGGGTTTGTGATAGAAGATGAGTAATTCTTCAGTCTCTAGCCGAATTGTACAACACGAATCTTGGAATGGTGTTCTAAAATTGTGTTGGTGTGGTGAGAGGGTTGTGACCTTCGCCTTATTTTCGTACTGAGGTCTGGAAGGAACAGTATAACAGAGCACCTAATCTCATAAGAGGTCATGACATATAGAATCTTCTATATGGATTATCAGCCGTCTTTGATGTGAAGGTCACAACCCTCTCACCACACCAACACGATTTTAGAACACCATTTTGAGATTCGCGTTGCACAATTCGGCTAGAGACTGAACAATTACTCATATTCTTTCACAAATCCAAAAACCCTAATTCCCAATTTAAGAAGACGAAGATGCAAAGAATGTCATGATGCAATTCTGAATTTTTTTTAAAAAAATTCTCTGATTACAGAAAATGACATCGTTTAGAGGGTTGGTCATTAAAAGTTTTGAGCCCAAAACGACACAGTATTGAGCCTAAATGCAAAAATAAAATGCTATAGTAAACACTTTTTAAAGCTCAATTAGAAGTGTATTAGGCTAGTTAATCATGCTTGTTGGTGTATTAAAACAAAGCATACAAAAGTACATGACACAAAATAATTTGGTCGACGGTCTATTTTCACCCAAAAGTTTTGATATAACAACATATTAAGCTATACTTAGACCTTCTATGTAATTGCATCTAAAGTATACATGCAAGGCCTAATTGCACCCAAAATTAGATAAGGACTATCGAATGCCACATATAGTATTCAAATCCAGTCTAATTGCACAAATTGCTGGATAATTATGGTTTTGTTGTAAATCGACAATTGGTTACGATCTTAAATCTTTAATTAATTGAATCTAAACCCGACCAAATCTCAAACAGACAACCAATTTTGAGCGAGTTAGGATAAACATTGTCTATTTGAGATTTGGTCGGGTCAAAAATTGGTTTAGTTTTGGTTAATTAGTGGTTTAAAATCGTAACCAATTGTTTGTTTACAACAAAACCATTATTATCCAGCAATTTGTGCAATTAGACCGATTTTGTATACTATATGTGGAATTCGATAGTCCTTATCTAATTTTAGGTGCAATTAGGCATTGCATGTATACTTTAGATGAAATTACACAGAAGGTGTAAGTATAAGTTGATATGTTGGTATATCAAAACTTTGGGGTGAAAATAGACAGTCGACCCAAGATAATTAGGCCAAAGTATAAATTTACCGGTGAGAAATAAATAAATACAGAGGGGAATAATGCGGCAACCCAATGTTTATATGGTAATTACTTTATATTCTTATTATTCTTATCTTATTATTAATCATTTTTGGTTTTATAAGATGTTTTTTGACCCATGTTTGTTTAAAACTCAAAGAAACTTATATTTGATTGTATATACCACATTTTCTAACTCGATTTCATCTAAATTTTAACGTATTAATATTTTCACTACAAAAAATGAGCTATTGTGACAATTATATTGTGACATGAACATTAGTAATAATTTGTGACGTTTTATATATCATTTTGCTACAAATTTTATTTGTTACGAATTATTGTGACTCTATTCTATTTGTGACAAAATTGTTACGAGATTTATTCGTCACAAATATATTGTGACATTTTTTGGTACCAATATGCAACCATTTACAAATCGTAACGACTTTGTAACAATATCCTTATATTGTGACGAAATATGTGTTATTGTGACAAAATATTACGTATCAATACAATTTTTTTTTGTAGTGTTTATATACAAACTATATCTAAATTTATAATAAAAATATAAGCATAATAATTAACTAAAAATTATTTATATATAATATTATAAATAATATATTTATGAGATTAAATTAGGAAAATAATAATNTATATAATATTATAAATAATATATTTATGAGATTAAATTAGGAAAATAATAATACACTAATTTATATGATATTATTAGTGTATTATTATTTTCGTAATATAATCTCATAAATATATTATTTATAATATTATATATATTCATAAAGTAAATATATATCTCATAATCAAATATTATACATATTATATGTATATATAAAGAAAACTAATGCAATGAAATATTTTATATATATATATATATGTGCGTGTGCTATTTTTACTTTAACAAAAAAAATTTATGTAATATGAATTTTTTATAATATATATGATGATTACCATTTGTCGTCTTATTATGTATGTTTATAATGATACGTATATTAATATATTATAAACATATTTATATGCATAATTTTCTATATGTCAAACAATATATCTATTTTATAAAATTTAAAGCATAACATATGCAGAAAAAAAGTTCTAAAATTTCATAAATTTTGGTAATGTATTATATTACAAAAATATAACAAAATAAAGCAGGAGTAAAAGTAATTATTAAAAATATAACAATCTTCTATTACATGTGATTGATTATTAATGATTTGATCTGATATGGATTAAAAAGCAAAATTATAAATTTTTTATTTGTTTATGCATAATTAATTTTTTATAAAGGGTTTAAAAGTGTAATTTTTTTTACAAATTTTAAGTTTTTGAGTTAAAAAAAGTTCTCTTTTAATATATAAAGATTTATCACAAGTTTAAAATTTGGTGATAATAATGAAATATTGTATTATATATTATTTTACATTATTATTTTGATAAATTACAATTTTGCATTACTGATTTACATTTTCGAAAATGAAAAATACAGCTGCAAAATATAACGACCAAAATTTTTTTATTTTCCAGTTTTCTAGATGCAAAATAAAAGTCTATATTTATCTGAAGAAACAAAAAAGAAGTCTATATATATGTGAACTAGTATAAGAACACAACACCTTTATATGCAAAGACAATTCGGTCGGGTATTTGAGATTATATTCTTTGAAAAATAAGTCACTCCAACTAACATATATAATCATTTAAACTTTTTTTTTGTTTTTGGTCGTCATATAATTATTTATAGTTGTACCAGATCAGTAGTTGATGAGAAAGTGGGGCAAAGTAATGAAAAAAGAAAATACATAGTCAAGATTGGTGGCTATTAATTTATAGCTATACGTTACCGTACAACTAAAAACAAAACTCACGAAATCGAATTTTCAATCTCAATTTGACTTTTTTTTTAATAAGTAATAATTGAATTCAATGTATGTTGGCATATAGCTTAGAAAAGCTATGTAATATTCTAAATTTATAATGCTTAATGTGAAATCAATTCCTCTGTGGTCCTCAACTCAAAGATAGTTTGAAAATTTAGACTTCGTCTGAATTTTTGAATAATTGGAAGTAGAGAAATTTTAAGAAATGTTCATTTTATCTACTTCTATGCAAAAAATACCTTTAGTTTGTAATTTTTTTTTGAAAATGAATCAAGAAAACAGAAAAAATTAAAATAATTTTTTTTGAAGAGGTGTATTTGCAATTTCCCCATAAAATTATAACTACCTTGCTGAAGAGTAATGAGTTGCATAAAGTTATGGTTTGCTTAAGTATTGGTTATGGTAAATCTTTTATATAATAAAAGGTTAACGTGACTTGAAATCATGTGTTAGATTTTTGAATTTGGAATTACTAGACAAACTTGCGTTACTAATTTTTGTAATTATATATCCGAAAATCTACATATATAATAAGCTTTACAGAATTTCTATTCTAATATTTTCGAATATTCTGTTTTAATATTCTAATTTTTAAAACCTATTTCACTTCTATATAAATTTTAGAGTATCATCATTTTTTCGGAATGATCAATCTCTTTTATAGTTCTCCCCATATTCATAATCTTCCATCATGGTTAACAGGGTAAATTTGTTTATATGCCTTTATAGATTTCTTATACCTTTGTTATAATCAATTATACTATTCTTATATTTATGCTCCAAGACCCCAAAGAAACACAAGGTTAGTAAAAATTTTAAGAATTCAATACATATCATTGTTTTGTATACGAGTTCTATATAATCATTTAACATAAAAAACAAAACGGTTTGATCTAACATACAACTGTTGTTTTTTTTGTCAGATTAATGTCTACTAATCATAGGAACACTCCAAGACCATTTTGATTTATGTACAATTTTTATTTGATAAGAGACATAGATCCAATGTCAGGACTGTTGTATGGTACAACCCTTCACATCTTGCGAATGGAAAGAAGATTTGTTGAACTTAGAATTCTTTCTGGTGAAAGAGTCGGTGATATTATATTCTTAGATCAAACTAAACTATGGAATTCTTGCGTATGTTTATGGTGATTTGCTAAAACGTATGTTTGTGGTTATCTTACATGTAATTTTTTTATTTTGCATAATATAATAATGCTATGTTTCTGATTGGGCAATTTTTTAATTCTCATCCTATCATTCTAAATCATCTATGCTTATGAATGATTTATTCTATACAAGAAACCTAAAACCAGAAAAAAAAAAATGTGGTCAATTATTTTACATTGATTCATCATTATAAATTATAAATCATGTATAATAGTAACCTTTTATAACATCTTTTCATTTATTATTTTTGGTCCCAACCTTTTAAAGTATATATTAAGAAGATTAATGGAGAATAGAAACATTACCCAAGATGCAGTAAATTTTTTTTAGTTTAGAAATTTTGAATATAATAAAATTTTGTAGTATAGTGTTTTTGATAAAAATTTGATAATTTCGGAATATTAACAATCAACCATTTTTAAATTTTAAAACCGATATCACTCTTATAAGTAAGTACTCTCGAAATTCAAATTATTTTAGTATATTCTCTTTTGGTTACAATTTCATCTTATTGTTAAACCCTAAAAAAAAACAATAATGCGACAATTTACGATTATATCAATAAAATTAACAACAAATTCGCAAACTAATTTTATCAACAATTACAACCTTATACATTTTTGATGACAATATGATAACAAAATTTTTTTTATATCAATTATATAAAAAACTAAATTTAAAAACCTATTTTGGATAATCATATGTTAGCTCACTTAATTAGGTATTCGAGTATACAATACTGATAACAATATATTCAAAAAATTTAAATTTAAATCTATTAACGATAGAATATTCGTATGTCATAATATATGATATCATCTTTTATAATGTATTTAGACTATTTTAAAAACCATATTCAAGCTAGCTTATTTTTACATTTAAATCTGTCTCCCTCCTCTATATAAACTTAACCTAACACAAAGCTATAACCATCAAAAATCCACTGAATAAAAAAACAAAAACTTCTTTATTCATTCTTGAAAAAATGGCTTTTTATTCTCTTTCACTTCTTAAACCAATCAGCCAACAATAGAAAATCAAAGTTAAAATCATTTGACTTTGAAAACTCTACACAAAAGAGTATGGACAAACCATTGAAATGGTTTTTCTTGATGAACAAGTAGGTATTTTTTTTCTCAATCTTGCTTAAAATTTCTAATTTTTTCGTGTTTTTAATGTAAAATTTCTTTGTTATTTTCAGGAGTTGAAAATTCATGCAACTGTCAAGAAAGTTCTGATTGGAAAATTTGGTCACTTTTTGAAAGAAGGGGATTCAAAAATAATTTCTAATTTTCAAGTTGCTGAAGCAACTGGTTCTTGGAAAACTACTTCTCATAAGTTCAAAATCTCATTTCTCTATATGAATTCAGTATGGGCAACTGATTCTTTGTCAAGTAATTTATTTGGTTTTGAATTCGTATATTTCAATAAATTACTTGCAGGCAATCTTGACCAAAATGGTCTTATTGGTGATTTTTCTATATATAGTAGTATTCAATTTTTATAATGACTATTACTATTTTAAATTTTTATAAATTTTGTTATATTCTGTATTTTTATTTCTAACTATAAATATATTTTTACAGATGTCATTGGGCAATTGTTTAATCCTCATCATATCATTGTAACTCAGTATAATGGAAAAGAAACCAAACGAATTCATTTCCAGCTTCGTAATGCTTAGTAAGTTTTTCAAACCTATATTAATCAATGATTTTATTTGAAAATATATATGTTGTTACTAAAATCTATCATATACAGTGATGCTCGAATTGATTGTGTACTTTGGGAAAATATGCTGAAATATTCCATGAAAAGATCTCAGCAGGGTATACCAATCAAAAAATTGTTGTTATGCAATTTGCTAAGATTAAAGTACTTAGAGGTAAACTATTTTTTAATTTCATTGAAAATCAATTCTCTACAAATATGGAATTTATCAATGTTGTTCTAATGTCTAAATTTTTAATATTGCAGATGAAATATCAGTCTCTAATGCTTTTGAACGTACTCGATTTTGGGTTGATAATGACACAATACCTGAAGTATTGACATTACGAGCTAAGTAATATTATGAACCTTAAAACATATAAATTACTTAACCCAAATGTTGTAATCTTATTTTTATTATACTCACATTTTTCTTATATTTTTTAATCATAATGACATTATTTATCATCATGATATACTTTTTGATTTTTTATAACATGATACCACAGTTTTTACAGCATTGCATTATATGTATGCTATTTATATTTTTATAATTATATGAATATTTTATTTAATGTTGTTAATTGATGACTATTGTTTTAATCTCGTTTTAGTATCCCTGATGATAATTTGCAATTGGTTTTACCTTCACTCGACCTATCTGAAGATTCTCAATCAAATGTTCCTGGAGAATTTTTTAGGCGTTATCCTAAAAAAACACTTTACAAACTTGCCAATACCTCCAATGTAAATTAAATTTATGTTTTTAGAACTTTGTTTGTTATATATATCTTCTCTACACAAGTTAATAATTATACATTCCTATATCTTAATGTAGATTGGATCATATGTCCTTATGGTATATATTCGTGACATTGATTACGATTATGGCTGGTGCTATTTGAGTTGTAAAGTTTACAACAAGAAAGTATTTCCTATTGATTGCTATAATGGAAATAATGATGATACTGTTCAGGTTTTGCAAAATCGAGTCTGATATTGTAACAACTGTAATTCAAATGTTACTAAAGTGGTTCCCAAGTAAGTTATTTTTTTTGCCTTCTAAACATCTTTTATATATATATCATTTTTTTTTTCTTCTCTCCTATTTGATTTTCATGTATACTTAATGTTTTATAGGTATTACATTTTTGTGAAAGTTAAAGATGATACTGGCGAATCAAGATTCTTAATGTTTGATCACATTGCTCAACAAATTGTTAATTGTTCTGCTTCGGAGTTAGCTGAAACTGTTGGAGAGGTAAATAAATTATTTTTGCAACTTAAAATTATCTATAAATATGTCAATCATTTTTTTTGATGGTCAATACAAACATATGTTATACATATTTCGTTGTAGATTGAGAACCCTAAAACGTTTCCAATGGCCATTGCTAACTTGATTGGAAAAAGCTTCGTATTTGTTGTTGCTCTTGAAAAGAAGCATCTTTCAAAGAGTCATGATCATACCTATATGGTAAATCAGTTGGTGAACAAGGTTGAGCTACTAAAGGAATTCAATGAGACAAAATCCTCTTCCGTAAGTTTATTTGTACTGTTGTACATAAACGAAATAGAAATATGCTATCGGTTTTTAACATAGATAATAACATGCTATCTTTTTTGTTACTAAGTACCTTCTTTGATAGTTAGTGAAGAAACAATCGATGATTCAATGAAAGAAGGTTTTGAGACACCACATTCAAAAAGGAAGCAAGAAACTGCAGATCTTAATGATGACCCTAATGATATGTCAAGTACAACAAAGAGCTTGAAGCGCAAAAAGATTAAAATTGAGAAGCCTTGATCTTGAAATTTTTGAGTTAATTTATATTTTCATGTTTGAAGTTTAAGTTGTTCATTATGTTTGATACAATTTCTTCATTAATTCAATAAAAGTTTTTGTTGGTTTTTCAGTTTTGCAAATTTTACTTCTTTATTTGTTTATTTAGTATAAAAAATATTTTTTCTTAAAATTTAAACTTATTATATACAAAGGTTAACAAAAACAATTTTTTAATGTAATTTAAAGAAATTGACGAATTTTATTTATTATATTTAATTGTTAATATATATATATATGTACATAATTTAAATTAGTATTGTATATTCTTAAATTATAAAAACTTTTTTTTTTGTATAAAGATTGATAACAAACTTGATTTGAATTTGTTTAGATAATCTCTTATTTGTAGCTTTCTATAACAACTTGCTGATTATTTGCAATCTTAGTTTTTTTATAAATACAATTTATTAGGATTGAATATATTACTCAAAAATTTCAAAGAAAAATTACTTACTATTCGAGAAACTATTTCTTCTTAACACCTATCTATTCGTAAATCGTTTAGATGTTATCGAATTTAATTTTTTTACATGAAGATCTCTTACTTGATATAGCTTCACATTGTGCTTCTTCTTTACATGATTTTATAAATCTTAGATATGTGAATAAGCTATTTCATGTCTTATGTGAGAATCCAAGAGTGTTGCGTAAACTTACTTTACAAGAAGTAGAGTACGATCCAATTTTTCACAGACCTTATACATCTTTCAGAAAGTTTGAAGAATTGAGTGATATTGGAATTCTGAAGCTCTATATAGATTGAGAATTGTCTATTTTTTTATCTTAACAAGAAAGAAGGACTCCAACTCTTTCATGAAGCTTTATGTACAGATTTTCTAGATGCAAAATATCTACACGGTGTTATTCTTACATGCCTTAATACCGAATCAAGAACAAAAGGTGATAAGCTACTAAGTTCTTTTATACTTCCTAGGTTATCAGATACTTTAAAATCTCTTGATATAGTTTTTAATCGTGTGAGAAATTATCTCAACCCAAATGAGTCTACGATTTTTTTTGAGTTGATGTTAGCGGATGCTAAGAACAAGCCTTCATGTTATGATAAAAATTCAAAAAAGAAGCATTACAACAAGGACGAGCAATATCACGGAGAAGATGAAGACATTGAAACTTCAATGGTGTGTAATATTTTTTTGTGGAATAAAGAAGTTCATCGTTTACTGGATAAAAGCTACTTATTCCATAATCGATTTCCAAGTCTTTTTTTTCTAATATGTATTTTTTTTTTGTTTGTTATTACTCCGATTAAGTTTCTTATTTTTTGTTACACTTTTTGTATTCTAATGTTTGATTAAATTAATTTGTTTCATTCATTTAATATGTTATCATTTTCTTATTTATCTCGAGTAACAGTAAATATAATTATCATTTATTATTTAACAAAGATTATAAAAATATAGCATATTAACTTTGTTAACATTGTAAAAGCATTTCCAAATACATTGACCATTATTCAAATTATATAAAAGAATTTATGTATTCTATAAGTTGAAATCCTTTTCTTTGTTGTCAACAATAATTCAAAATCCTTTAATATATGTAGGTCCTCTTTGTTTCAATTAAAGTTTGTAGGTTTGTAAATTATTGCATATTAACTTGGTTTGTGAATTGGTTGTATCTCATGAAAGTTTGTAGGTTTTGCAAACAAGTTAACACATAATGATAACATAATTTAGATGACAACACATAATTATAACACAATTTAACTTCATAAGCATATAGATTATCATTCTTGAATCATTACACCATAAAAAATTTCATAAGTTACAATATCCGAATTCAAAATACGTAATTACATAGCAACTTAAACTAAGGTAATATAAAACAGAATTGATAATCCCACAAACATATTTCACATGCTTTGGAAATTGGCTCATCAATGCCATTATCAACACCATCCCAACCTTCAAAAAACACAACAACCAAAGCAATTCTCCATTGCATGCACATACGCCTCTATCATAAGATTGTGAAAGAAGGCACAATTGGTTTGCTCCATGAATACTAAGTCATGTCTCACCAAAGCACACAATTTATCGTAGTTGAGCTAGATATTGCAATGTTGTTGCCACCATTGACCTTAATAGCTTTCTTAGAACATTGTAACCTTCTCTTTTTGTATTTTCTCCGATACATACCATCGTTAGTCTATACACAAGTTGTACCTACGGAATCCCAAAGTTGCTAGCTTTCAGTAACTTATTTAAACCATATTCTTAGAGATCATTAACAAAGTAGTTTCTAACTCCAGTTCGGTATATAGCTTCAATATATTCCATTCCACATAACATATCATATAACATATTGAAAATGTTTTCGTTAATTCCCATTGGATAGAAAGGCATGTTTTAAAGAAAGCTTCCTTTGCACTTCATCTCTTTCACACATCTCCTTGAATTTTTTAGCAGTAAGCTTCACATTTGTGATCGCATGAATCCCATCGGGTGCACATTTAGCACATATCTCGGTTAGAATCTCATTGGATAACATTAGCAAATTTGTTGTGGAATTTGATTTTCTCTGCAAAAACAAAAATCGATAAATATAGTAACAATATTGATTATATATACTATGTTTAAGAATAACAATGTCTAAGATTATGAGAGAAAAAAACCCTAAAGAACATATTATATTTGAGTCTTCGATAAATCCATTGTTGTTGGTAAACAACAAAAGCAACAACTATAATTCAATTTAGTTTTGGGAATCAACAAGATTGTGGGTTTTTTGGGGTTTCTAAAACCTAACTTTAAACATTATTTGATCTTCTAACTATATAAATTTTGATTTTATAATGAATGATTTTTACAATTAGCCATCTATACAATACTTGATTATTAAAGATAAGAGTAGACAAAGGTACCTTATTTTCTCTTGAACTTGAACTTCCATCTCCTTTCATCTACGAAAAGTTAAATATGTTTTATTAGAATTTATATGAATATATACATGCTAAAAAACCAAGTTTGAACTCAAAATTGGAAAGATTTATCGTTACCTTTTTGGTTTAGGAAGAATTATGTAACTTCTCTTTTTGTTTTCTACTGTGAAACTTTATGAAAACTACTCAACAATGGCGGTTTTAAAAAGATGTGTAATGAGATGACGGTTAAGAAGAAGATCTTTTGTACAAATATTGGTTAATCTAAAAGATTTTCTAACCTATAATCATTATATCACTTACCAATAAAGTAAAGTAGCTATTTCTTTTTAATTATTTGTTTTTCATAAATTACATAATTTAAATTTAAATCATATTTTATTATACATATTCTTTTTATTTTATTTTTTTATTATCAAATATTTTTTAGCTTACTCATACAAACTGAATATAATTCGAATTAATTATTTATTATTTTGCAAATAATAATTTGAATTCCTTTTTTTTTGTCAGTAATTTGAAATCCTTTGAAATAGATTACAACATTATAATCTAGATAATTTAATTTGATTATATGATTGTATAGTAGATTTAGTATTTTAAATGAGCATTTATTTTAGAATATTCTCTTTATAATAACAAACTTAAATAAATCTATCCACATAAATAAAAAAGTTTTAAAAATTTATTGTTGTAAATTACAACCGAACATTCTAATTCATTGTAGATGTAGATAATTTGATATATTAGCTATATAAGTTTAAAAAACCTATCAAATAGGAAATATATGTGGTTCAATTTTGATTAATTTGTAATTATCATGCAAATCTAATTATTATCGTTCTTTTACTTATGCTATATATTCATATATTTTTAATTATATTTTATAGAGAAAATATATTCATTTCTTAGAGAAAAAGAGAGAAGTTACAAATTGAATTGCTGGAAAAAATTGTTCTTGGAATAAAAAAGCATGAAGAAAACAAGTCTATGTGCCATGATATAGATACACAAAAGTTACCATCAAAACGGCCAAAAGGTGATATTGTTTATGTGATCATTATATTTAGTTCGAAAATTGTCTTACTTATAAACATTTTAAAAATGTTATTGTATAAAGTAATCTTATTATTGGAATGTTTATCTTGTTTTATGTAGGGAATAATCGATTATCAACATCTTCATTGAATTATGCATCTCAATCCAATGATCAATCAAGCTATCAGAAGCTTATTGTAGAAACCTTTGAGAAAAATTTCAGGAAGGATCACAATTACATGGCAATAATAGCTATCAGCAAAGTATTGTAATAAAAGAATCCCAATCACAAACTCAGATTGTAAACAATTTATCAATCGGTAATTTATTTTTTCCAATAAATATCTCTTATATTTTCAAATGTAGATAGTATATTCAATGATTTATATTTCGATGCAGGGAATCACCCTTTCAATGTTTACATTTTCTCACTAAAACATTATAAATTTAATGATTATAATATTACAATGATCTATCTAATTAATATTATTGAGAAAAAGAGTATATACGAGAAATATAATGTATAGTCTATTTCAATTGTATTTAATATTATTATATAGTTATATAAAAAATATATACATAATTAGTATTATCTATTACATCTATAACAATGTTTGAATTTTAGTTCTTAGGTATGAGCAACAATACAATTATTGATTTCGAAGGTAAATTTTTACTATTTATGATCATAAAACTTACGTTTAATTTTTCTTATTACTATGTACCCTTTACTAATTGTTGACATTTGCTTATTGAGGTGTGTTGCCAATTAGTGATAATATGATTCTGATTCATCTCTCGACTTAGATGATATTGATCAATTGTCAAGCTTTATAGACAATACAAAATCCGATTCATTGTCAATATCTTATGCAAACGAGAACCATATATCAAGTGGTAATCAGCAATATAAAGGTATTTGTTTTGGTATATCTGTTATAAATTAGTTTTAAATACATATAGTAACTAACTCTTTAAACGTTTTTCGAAACCAGATTATTTAGATTTTGGTGACCCAATACATGAATGCAAATTTTGTGGGGCTGCTATGTGGTATAATGAGAGATTGAGTAAGAAAAGGCATTCACCAAATCCTGTATTCTCAATGTGCTGTATGAAAGGCAAAATAAAGTTGTCGAAGCTGAAGATGCCTTCAAAAGAGTTGATCGATTTGTTAACAAGTGACAAAGAAAGAAGTAGAAACTTTTGTGAGAATATAAAGGCATATAACATGATGTTCTCATTTACCTCTCTTGGTGGTAAAATAGATCACTCTATCAACGTAGGTTGTGGCCCAAAAATTTTCAGACTTCATGGGGAAAACTATCATCTAATGGGAAGTATGTTACCTCCCAGACAAGAACCTACGTTCTCGCAAATCTACATACATGATGCATCTAATGAAGTTATAAACAGACTGAAGGGTTTTTGGTAATATTAGTATTATTTATTTTGCTTTATCTATTTCGTTTGACTACTACTCATTGATTAAATTTATATTTTTATTAATCTATCTACAGCAAATATGGATCAAGAACAATAGATGATGGTCGTAATAGTTTGCGAACAGATATTGTTGAAACAACAAGCAAAATTTTGCACAGGTAAATGCTCATGTCAAAGCTTTCCTTACTTACAAAGAGAGGTTTAATGACGAAGATACAGAAACACTTCACTTTGTACTCTTAAATGAATAGAGTAAAGATGGATGACTTTATAACACTCTGACCTCATCAGAAGTTACAGCATTGGTCATTGGTGATTTTGTTATGGACATGGACAAAAGGGATATTGTGGTTGAAACAAAATCTGGAAAACTCCAAAGGATAAGTGAGTTGCATCCATCATATCTACCATTGCAATATCCTATAATATTTATTTACGGAGAAGATGGATGGCATTTAGACATCGAGAATAATCTCTCAAACAGAAAAGGGAGTAAGCAAGATATTGTTAGTATGAGACAATGATTTGCTTATCGTATTCAAGACAGAAAGGATGAATCACCACTTTTATTGAACTCAAGAAACCTATTTCAACAGTTTTTGGTTGATGGATATACTGCAATAGAAGCTAACAACATGAGGTATATAAGGAAGAATCAGCCTAAACTTCGTTCTGCGACATATGAGAGTGTTAAGAGCTCTACTAATGAAGGGGATTATGATTTGAATAATAAAAGATCCAGGATTTTTATCCCATTATCTTTTTTAGGCGGAGAAAGATATATGAGGCAGAATTATATGGATGCAATTGCTGTTTGCAAATATTTAGGTTTTCCTGATCTTTTTATTACTTTTACATGTAATCCTAAATGGCCGGAAGTTACAAGATATCTAGCAAAAATGAATTTGAGATCTGAAGAGAGACCAAATATTTTGTGTAGAATTTTTAAAATGAAGCTTGATAGTCTTACCGATGATCTGACTGGGAACAATGTTGTTTTTGGAAAGACTTCTGCTGGTACGTTTTCATATACTACACAATTTCTGCTCATATTATTAACGATTTTTTAGTATGTTTTTATCCTTTCACAATAAGTGTATAGTTTTGATGAGTTCATGATATACTATTTTATTTTATTTTATTTTTGGCAGCTATGTACACAATAGAGTTTCAAAAACGAGGACTACCACATGCTCATATTCTATTGTTTATGCATCAACATTCTAAATATCCGAATTCCAAAGATATTGATGCTATAACTAGTGCGGAGATACCAGATAAAGAAAAAGAGCCAGTATACTATGAGGTTGTAAAGGATATGATGATTCATGTTCCATGTGGTGCTGTCAATTTGGCTTCTCCTTGCTTGAAAGATGGAAACTGTTTGAAGTTTTACCCAAAAAACTTTGAAGAAAGTACATCGGTTGATGAAGATGGATATCCTGTTTACATATGTCGTGATAATGGCAGATTTGTGGTTAAGAATGATTTTCAGTGTGATAATAGATATGTTGTTCCTCATAACAAGTATCTATCTATTCGTTATCGAGCACATATAAATGTGAAGTGGTGTAATCAGTCTAGATCAATTAAATACTTATTTAAGTATATTAATAAAAGACAAGACAAAATAGCATTCGGACTAAGCAAATGTAAACCTAAGGCAGCCCAATCAACTAAAGTTACAAACGCAGATGGAAATAATTGCGAAGAAATAGTAAATGATGAAATCAAGTCATATTTTGACTGTAGGTATGTTGTATTTATATAATTCTCATTCCATTTTCTCGATGCCTAAATATTTTTAGTTTATTATGATAAAACATTATGTATCAAAATTTGCTATTTAATATATAGGTATGTGTCTGCATGTGAGGATGCGTGGAGAATACTAGCATTTCCTATACATTATAGGTCTATTCATATTGAGAAGCTTTCTTTTCATGAGAAGGATCAGCAGGTTGTTTGGAAAGACGATGATCCTGTCGAAAGTCTTATAAATAGGAAGTCAATATACCAGTCAATTTTTTTTGGCTTGGATGGAGTGTAATATGATTGATGAAGAAGCTAGAAATCTAACATATTCCGAGTTTCCTACAAAGTATGTATACAGTAAAAAACAAAAGGTCTAGAATAGGAGGAAACAAAATAAGTTTGCTATAGGACGTATCTACTATGTTCCTCCTTCTCTTCGATAGTTGTTCTACTTGAGAATACTTCTTAACATAGTGAGAGGTCCTACATGTTATGAAGATACAAGAACTTTTGATGGTGTTGTATATGGTACTTTTAAAGAGGCATGTATTGCTAGAGGTTTATTGGATGATGATTCTGAATATATAGAAGCAATTGTTGGTGCAAGTCAATGGTCATCTGCATCTTCTTTGTGTCAGGTTTTTGCGCACATGTTAATTACTCACATCTTATCATCACCGGAAAATGTTTGAGAAAGTATTTGGCAATATCTTTCAGAAGATATTCAGCATAAAAAAGCAAAAATTATTCTCGATGCAAGGTATGCTACAGTCATGTATATTTATAAAGTCATTAACGATTGTATACGATTTGTTTAAAAGTTTGTATGTATTGTTTATGTTCTATTTTTCATATTTAAAGTTTTTTTATGTTTTTACAGAACTTACACTGGATGAGACTTAGCTTAAGAATTATACATTAATTGAGTTGGACTGCATATTAAAAGATAGTGGGAGTTCTCTGTCAGGATTTGATTATATGCCTCAAATAGATTCTAACTTTAATTCTGCTTCAATTAATCGTTTGTTGTTTGAATAACGTAACTATAATTGTGAAGAATTGAAAAGGGAACATGATAGAGATGTACAACAATTGACTTTTGAGCAGAAGATGTATATGATAATATAGTTGATTAAGTTATCAATAATAGAGGTGGAGTTTTCTTCGTTTACGATTTTGGAGTAACCGGGAAAACATATATGTGGAAAGTGTTATCCTTCGCTATTCGGTATAGAGGTAATGTTGTTCTCAATGTTGCTACTAGCGGATTAGCATCTTTGTTATTGGTCGGAGGAAGGACAACTCATTCTTGATTTGGAATCCTTATAAATCCTGATGATTTTACTACTTGCCCTATTAAGAAAGGATCTGATTTGGCCAACTTAGTTAAATAGTCATCTCTTATTATATGGGATGAAGCACCAATGATGAGCAAGCATTGCTTTGAGTCTCTAGATAGAAGTTTAATGGATATCATTGGGGTAAATGATAAACCATTTGCTGGTAAGGTAGTTGTTTTTGGTGGAGATTTTAGACAAGTATTACCAGTGATCGAAGGAGGTGGAAGAGCAGAGACTATTTTGGCAGCACTAAATTCTTCTTATCAATAGAAGTATTGTAACGTTATAAGATCGATAAAGAATATAAGGCTTTAAAGGACTCGAATGTTAGTCAGTCTGAAGCTAAGGAAATAGAAGTTTTTTCAATGTGGATTCTGTCTGTTGGTGATGGTAATATAGGTGAACCAAATACAGGTGAAGCAATGATTGACATTCCAGAAGACTTACTTATCACTGAATCGTCAAATCCGATTGACACTATGTGCTGTGAAGTCTATGAAGATTTCGTAGGACATTTAGATGATCCTAAATATTTTCAAGATAGGGCAATACTCTGTCCAACAAACAATGATGTCGATGATATTAACAATTACATGTTATCACTTCTTGAAGGTAAGTTTATATAGTAACGTATTAGTTTAACTACTTACATGGAAACATTATATTACTTATTATTATTTTTAAAATCCATTTTGGTTGTAGGCGATCAAAGAATATATCTAAGTTCATGGTGCTTACTCGAGACTTCCTAAACAAAATAAAGATATCTGGTTTGCCTAATCATTCTCTTCGTTTGAAGATTGGTACCCCTGTAATGCTAATGAGAAATATTGATCTTAAACGTGGTTTGTGTAATGGAACAAGACTTCAAATTACACAAATGGCAAATCATATTTTGGAAGCAAGAATAATTACAGGTGACAGGATTAGTGACAAGTTTTTGCTTAGTAGGATGGTAATTACTCCATCGGACACTAAATTGCGTTTTAGAATGCATCGAAGACAATTTCCACTGTCTGTTGCTTTTGGAATGACTATTAATAAGAGTCAGGGTCAGACTTTGAACAATGTTGGTTTGTATCTACCTAGACCTATGTTTTCACATGGATAGTTATACATAGCTATATCTAGGGTTAGGTCTAGACATGGGTTGAAGGTGCTCATCACCGATAAAGAAGGTAGACTGTTGACTAAGCAATGAATGTTGTTGTCTACAAAGAAGTATTCCAGAATCAATAGTAAGCTCGAATTTTAACTCATGGTAACATTCTTTTAATCCAAATAAGTATTTTTGATTTATGTAGGAGAAGTTGGATCTTATAATAAATTATATTGATCTTATACATATGCAGATTATATGAATCAAGATTCGGTGATGTTGATTTGAAGTCCGTTTTTGTAAACCTAGGAGCACTTATTCGATTTTCCCATCTAAACTTTTCAAAATCACTATTGTTTGAACTTATTGACAATATAGTTACCCATTATATTTTTAGTACTTATCTCTTGCATATTTTTAGTGGCAGCATTTTTTATATTTTTATATTACATAATTCAAATCTATTTATTTTCTTTCTTTCTTTTACCTTTCTATAGTTTTTTTATTATTTTAAAATTTTGTATTATTAAGTCGATTATGATTTTAAATAATTATTAACTTTAAGATCTTAAAATACATTAGAACTTATAATCTACTACACAAAATGTAAGAATTCATAATATAACCATTTCGACTTCAATGATACAACTTAATATATCTCTACTCTTGCACAAACATATTTGGGAATTTGTACTCCCATAAGCGTACGTTACATATTATTGATAGAGGTACATCGCCATCATCATCCCTTAAGTACCAATCTTCGAATTCTGGGAAAACCGGTAGATGCTCTCCATTGCATGTACATCCTTCTCTTTGATACACTTTTCTGAAATGAATCAACGTTTCCCGTCCAAACCAATGCAAATTTGTTGGTCCATCCATGACTTTTTCTCTAACATTTCTAACTAACCCCAATGTTAAACCTACTGTTGGCCTATCTAGACGTTTCAAAATGGTGTAACCTCTCTCTTTATAAATTCCTCCAAGACATTAGATATCAATCCTAAGACCAATGATGCTTGCCTTATCCCTTTATTGCTAGCTTGGAGTAACTTATGCATTCCATCTAAAAGCAATCCATTACGGAAAAAGTTGCATACCCCTATATTATGCATTGCTTCTGGATTACATGACTGATATAACCTTTGATAGAATTTTTCTAAAACCTCCTGGTTCCATTCAAATGATAGAACGGTACATCTTCTAGGGATGTATTCTTAAACACCTGATCATTGTCGCACATTTAACAAACAAAATTGAGACACCATTCTCACACTAAGTATTGTATCAATACCATCGTTTACACATCGAGAAAGAATATCGAGTATGATTCCTTCTGGTAATGAAGTGAAATCCATAATTCCACAGTAATTGCTTTGCTACAAAACATAAGATTCATGTTCATTATTATACAGACTAATATTTGAAAGTTGTTGTTTTAACAACTTACTTTATGTTAAGTAATATTTATAAACATAAGATTCTAATTTATATCAACGTTATTTTTGTTATGAACATCATATTCGAAGTTATATCAATGATATATTTCTTATCATCAAAATTGAAGTTATATCTTTTTGTTTTATATTATTAACATCAAATTTGAAGTTATATTATTAACATCAAACTTACTTTGTTGTCTTTGCCTTTTTATACCGTGAACATCAAAATCGAAGTTATACCAATTATATCTTAATTAGTTTATACCAACATAGTTATAAAATCTATTATAAAAACCATTCACGTACATAAATTCATAGCATTATTTTCTATAGTTTGTGAATTACTATGTTTTTCAATCTATGAAAACAAAATAGATTTTTTGAAATTGTTTTATAATAATCATATATAAAAGAAGACTAATAACAATTAGAATCTCGGTTTAGAATGTTAACCTTTTTCTTCTCCTTTTAAGCAACAAACTGTGAAATATGAGAGTAGTTTCCTTTGTACAATGCAACAATGGTGGTTTTTTGTGAAAATAGAAAAACGAGAGAGATTTTTTTTTTCCAGTAACTGCTAAATATGTATGTAGCACCCGTTAAGCACCAATAATAATATATTTTTTTACTGATTTGATTTTTTAATTTTGATTTTTTCTGACCACCTAATCATTTTCATCGGTTACCAATAAAGGAAATCCTATTTCAATGAATTTATTTTGTAAATAAAAAATTTATGATTTAAAATAAATGTTTAAATCCGTATGACTCAATATTATTATAATTGACTTAACAATAGTTATCTAAATAATGTCGTGTTAGATTTTTAAATTATTTTTTATCGAAAACCAAAAAAAAAAAAAACTTGATAACTTTACCAATCATAAATTATATTTTTCTGATTATGGTTGTAGATAAGAAGCATATTTCTTTTACAAAAAAAATATGATTAAACCCATAAGTCTATATATACGACATACTTAATACTACCTTGAAACATCAATAGCCTTTTATCAATTCCATTATATATTTAGCATAATGTCGTATTCTTTGAGTCTATTACCTCATGAACTTCTTGACTTAATTGTCATTTTTTTGTGCGTCATCATCTTTGTATTCTTTCCTTAACCTAAAATTGGTTTCAAAAAAATATCTTCAACCATGTGATCAGAGTCATGTATTGATTAAGCTTTCTTTAGAAGAAATTGAATTCGGTGCCTATAAATTTTATTCGGATCAGTAATTGAAGAAGTATCAGAAATTAAAAGATATTGGTCATCCTGAAGCTATTTATAGATTGAGTATAATTTGGTTCTTCTATTTGGAAGAAAAAGAAGAAGGATTCAAATTATTACATGAAGCTTCTGATAAAGGTATTATCGATGCTAAGTTTATTTATGGTCTCTTTCTATTATGTATTGGAGGAACATCAAAACAATTGGGTTATGATCTACTATCTACTTTTATCATGCCTACATCATTGGAGACTTATGATAATATTGCTAGGGTTTGGGATAGAATTATCCCTCTTATTGCACCGCTCAGTCCAATCATCTATTGGGATTTCATGAATTCATATGTCAAAGACATTTGTTCATGTTCCGATAAAGAAGAAGATAGAGACATTAACCATAAAATCGTGTGTAGGATTTGCTTATGGGATGATGAACTTTGGCAACTCATACTACTTACGTAGATTTTAGTTATTAGTTATTTTAGTTATTTTTTTATTTACTTTATTATGTTTTTTTTTCTTTTGTTTTTTTTTCTCTCAATTTTATTTATAACTATATTTTGACTTCTTTTTTTTACTTTTAATCAACCATAATTTATTTGATATATCGTAATTATGATCATTTTCATTATTGTGTTCATCGAAATTCGGTTATATAGTATTTAAAAGTTTCAAAATAAAATCAATAAAAGTAAAAACCATAACTTCATATCAATCTTTTCATTATACATGAGATAATACAAATATAAACAAATTATCATAATTACAATTTTTTCAGTAAGGATTATGGTTAGTTTTATAATATCTATCTTATTTTCAAATTTGATTTCTAATTCTATTATTAAATATTATCCACCAAAAAGTTATTAGAATCTTTTAACAAATCTGAATACTAATATTAGATATTATTGACCAATAAAATTTATCAAAACTTAACATTCAAATTTAGAAGATTAACTCCTAATGTATACTCAAGTATATATATTCTTAACACCTAATAGTACGTTTCTCGAGAAATCAACTTCCATCTTCTTAATCCTCCCGTACTATTTTTTTCTTAATTTAAAATCATGTTATTGGATTATCAATATAGTTTTTGTAATATGAAAATTAGTGTTAGTAAGAAGATTTAGAGTTTATATAATTACTAACTTTAACATCTTAAATTACATAAGAACTTTAAGTCACATACATAAAATGTAAAATGCATAAGATAACAATTTCTCATCCTCGACAAACATCATCCGGAATTCGTACTCCCATAAGAATATTGTACATGCTACCGATAGAGGATGATCTTCGTCATCATGTAAATACCATGGTTCAAAACCTGGTAAAATCAAAAGATGATCTCCATCGCATGTACATCCTTCTCTTTGATACGAAGATCTTAAAAAAATCAACATATCCCGTCCTATCCAACGCAGATTTGTTGGTCCGTCCATGACATTTTCTCTAATTCTTCCAACATACGCAAATGTTTAACCTACTGTCTGCCTATTTAGACGTTCCAATATGGTGTAACCTCTCTCTTTTAAAAATCTTCCAAGACATACAGATATAAATCCAAATAGTATGCTTCCGGTATATCTTTATCACTAGCTTGAAGTAATTGATTCAGTCTATTTATAAGCAAACCATTACGGAAAAATTCTATCACACCTTTCCTATATATTGCTTCTAGATTACCTGACTCACTTAGCCTTTGATGGAAGTTATTATGAAGCTCCTCATTTCCAGGGTTGGAGTAGAACGGTACATCTTCGATAGAGTTTTTTGTAATAAATTCATCTTTGTCTCACAAGTGACGAAAAAATGGAGACACCATTCTCACATTACATATTGTATCAATACAATCCATCGCACATCGAGTAACAATGTCAAGTACAATTTCGTCTGGTAATAATGTGAAATCCATAATTCCACAATATTGATCTCCTACAAAACATAAGATGCATGGTTATTATCAATAATATACAATTAATAAGTTTTAAAACAAATCATTCCTTATAAATTAATTGTTTCTAAGTATTATAAACAATAGGGAATCATTCTTTATAAATTAATAATTTACTTATATATATTATAAATTGTCTTACACAAGTAACTTCTAGTTTTGTATGGTTTGTGAATTACTATCTTTATTTTATTGGTAAAACTTGATTCTATGAAATCAAAATACTTTTCAATTTTTTTATAGTAATCGTATTTAAACGAACAGAAGTAACAATTGTATTATCTGTTTAGGATGCTAACCTTTTTCACCTCTTAATAAGCAACCAACTTTCCAATCTGAAAAAAAATAGATTCTTTCTTCTCAATGCAACAATTGCGGTTTTCTGTAATTGGAACAAAGTGATTTGTTTGTTTCCGATAACTACTAGATACATATATATGTTGATAACCGTTAAATCAATATTGAAATCATTATATACTCTTTTTGATTTTTAAGTTACGATTTAAATAAATTTACAGATGTAATTGTAACTGTTAAAACTATTTCACAAAGGATATATTCTCTTTATGATTTGATTTGTCAATTAAAGTTTTTGCTCCATCATATCAATTTTATCGCTTACTATAATAGTATATAATGATTTATTTCATATATCTAAATTATAATAATTTAGTTAATTGTGGAAAATCGAAATTCTGTTATATAGAATTTAAAAGTTTCAAAAATTCCATCAATAAAAGAAAAATTCATATCAACATATTTTGATTTTTTATATAGTATTCATAACAAGTCTCATTCAATCGAAATTCAGTTATATAGTATTTAAAAGTTTCAAAAATTCCATCAATAAAAGAAAAATTCATAACAACATATTTATCTTTTGTTTCAAAAATATATTCTTATTTAGATACTTTTACATCATACTTGTTTATATTATATTATAAATATATGAAAACAAAAATTTTTTAAAAAGTAATATTTTTTAATTATATATTTTATTTTAAAATAATATCTTTAATTCTAATTATATCCTTAGGTTAGTTACTATTTATTAGTATTAAATTATTTACTCTTTGAATATATTTGAAAAAATAAATTCGAATATATGTAAAATAATGTGATAACCGTAACTTCCACTAAACCCTAATTTTTTATTATAAATAGATCTAATTTTTATTGCTTTCAATCTTAGTTTCGTTTTTTTTTTTGAATATGAAAATTTTTGATGAAGTCACTTATTTCTAATAGCATCCATTTGTGGTGCTTATTCTTTAACAACTATTCTCAAATTTTGAATATTTTGCAAGAAGTTTAATGACATATGTGATGAACGTTCAGTTTTGTACCGACTATCTCTTAAAGAAGAAGTGTTCTATCCATATTGCTGCAGTCCTCAAGTATTCTATAGAAGATATAACAAGTTATGTCAAGTTGCAAATCCTGAAGCTTTGTATAGAGTAGGAGTAATTGCCTATTTTTATGATCAACATAAAGATGACAGACTCAAATTGCTTAAAGGAGCTTCTGGAGATAATTGTCATGACGCCATATATATTTATGGTATTATTTGGATATGTCGAGGTAAAGAAAAAACAAAAGGTTTTAAAGTTTTTTCTTCCCTTTTCATGCCTCAATTGTCAAAAACATTAGAGAATGTTGAAAAAATTAGGTTTCAAGTTGATAGAATTCTCATATCCAATATCTATGGTGTGTGTTCAGAATTGAAAAGATCTTACACTAAAGACAACTATGGTTGTGATGGTTGAACTTCCAAATTCCTAAGCAACAACAATATTTGGAATTATAATGGAGTTAATAATGACATAAATAAATCTTCAGTGTGTAAGATTTGTTTATGGCATGAAGAAATCAAACTTTTGTTTACCGACTTTACTTATATAAGATCTGTTTTTTAATTTGTTATGTTGTCTGATATTTTTTCGGTTTATCATTTGTACTTTTTTATTGTATTAATATCTATTTATTCAATTATAATAAAGTTTATTAGGGGGTGTTATTAGATCTAGATTTTTAAAAAGTTTTAATGACTTGAAAGTAATTAAGATTTTGAAAGTTTTCTATATTTTAGAAAAGCTTTAATGAGTTTTAATGACTTTTGCCTTAAACTTTCAAAGTTTTCTGCAGAGTATTGAATACTCTTATAAATTCTTACATCTATCAATTTTTACATACAAAATATTAAATATATTTTATAGTGTGTTTTTTATATAAGTTTTATAGAGTATTTAAAAAAAAATCATAAATTGTACCAATATTTTTTCAAACTTGTCAAATTTTATTACTAATTATTTTATTTTTATTATTATTATTTTTTCAGATTAATTATTCTTGATTTTTCTATTTTTAAGAAATTTTTTATATATTTTTTAGTTATAGTGAATGACTTTAAGAATCTCTTATCAAGATACAATACTTTTGAAGATTGTGTTTTGTAAAGGAATATGTATGAAATCAACAAACCAATAACACAATATTTTAATTTAATGACTTTAGGAGACTCTTTCATGACAAACCAATAACACAAAACTTTTATATACTTTATGAAATCATGAACCAATAACTCTAGACTTCAATGATTTTAGAAGAGTTTTTACAAATATATAAATTAATAACACCAAACTTTAATAGAGTTTTAAAAAATCTTGATTCAATAACACTAGAATCTTAATAACTTTAAAATCTTAATAACTCCATCTAAATACATAAATCAATAACACCCCCTTATTTATTAGATATTTCTTAGTTTTGTATATAATCCAACAAAATAACAAATTCTGCTACCTCTTTAAGATGGTTATGTGTTGTTTTTTTTTTTGGATATTTTTTTGTAAGATTTTACTATGTGACAAACAATTAATTATCTTTTATTATTGTCCGTGGATAAACTTTAATAAGATTAGTAATCAAACCCTAATACCTAGTTCTAGGTATATTCGATTTCAAACTCTAATATATGTAAGACTAAACCCTAATACGGAATACAATATATATATATATATATACCTAACACATAATACTACTTTCCTCCTCATATCATCTTCCATCGACACCCTTAATTCTTTCATACTTTTTTTTTCTTCGCCTAATCATGTCATATTCTTTTAGCCTTTTACCTAATGATCTTCTAACCTTAATTATCATTGTTTGTGCTTCATCATCTTTGTCTATTTTTCTTAACCTAAGATTAGTTTCAAAAATATTTCGTAAACTATGCGACCAGAGTCATGTGTTGTCTAAACTTTCTTTAGAAGAACTTAAATTCGATACCAATAAATTGTATCCTTTTCAATTTATTGACACATATCAGAAATTAAGAGATGTTGGTCATCCGGAAGCTCTTTACAGATTGGGTATAATTTGGTTATTCCATTGCCAAGGTCAAGAAGAAGGTCTTAAATTATTATGTGAAGATTCTAAAAAAGGTATTACTGATGCCAAATATGTTTATGGTATCACTCTACTTTGCCTTGGAGGACCATCAAAAATTGAAGGTGCTAATATGCTATCTTCGTTTATCAAGACTATGTTAAAGGAAACTTATGATATAAATAATGATATGATTTGTAGGAGCTGTTTATGGGATTATGAAGTTAGGCATCTCATGGATCGAAGACACTTATGTAGCGATCGAGTTTGGGCATTACTCTAATTTTTTTTTTTGATATTTTTCCCCATTTTTACTTATTCTATTTATATTAAGAAGATTCTTGTTTACTTATTTTATTATTATGCTATTTGGTATTATTTACAATTTTTAATAAATCTATTTTATTTTACTTATCCAAAATCTCCTAATAGCACATGTTAGTTACATATATCAATATTATAATTTGATCAAAAAATAAAAAATATGATGATTCATTCTATAGTAGGATATATAGTTTTATAGCATGATATTTATAAATTAAGTTGCATCATATTTTATAAAAATTAACTGTTTTACATCACGAATATCTCAAAAGTTTTGTCAAATTTAAAAAAAATTATAAAAAGAACTAACTAACTTGATATTATATCATATAGAAGATATATGATATAATATCTTTTGTTCTAAAAGAATTAACTAACTTGATATTATATCAAATTTAAAACAAATTATAAAACGAACTAACTAACTTGATATTAAACTTTTGTTCACCGATTTTACTTATAGAACATCTTTCTTTTAATTTGTTATGTTTTCTGTTTTTTTTTCTTTTTTTTGGTCAACATTGGGCCACAACTGGCCGGCCCATTAGCCAAGTTCCTGCATAATGCATCTGCATTTAGTGGACTTACCACCTACCACTAGGCTAAAAACCACTTGCCTGTTTTTTTTTTCTCATCTGATGTTTTCTATTTTTATTGTTTTAATTTGTTCAAATTTTAATCAATTTTAGTAGTCCTCATCGAATTGATAATATATATATATATATATTCATTTTATTGGTTTTGGTAATATTGTAACCATTGGGTACATATTAAAATTTTGTTTGGTTTTGGTTCGGTTCCGTTGGAACCGAATTAGTACTAAAATAAAATTATTCCAAATTGTTACTTTTTTCAAAAAATAGCCAAAAGTACCTCAGAAGTAACCAAATACCAAAAAAATAATAACCAAAAAATATTTTAGTACTTACTATTTTTTGTTCCTATTTGGTAATTTCCGGTTCTCGGAACTGAACCTAGAACCGGACTTACCTAAAAATTGTAACGGAACGGTTCTTTTTAAAAACTAATACCGAAACAAACCGAACTGAAAACTGAAGTTACTAAAAAATTGTAACTTATCGGTTCTTTATTAGTAACCCAAACTGTACCGAACCGAAATTTTTGGGTCGGTTCGGTTCGGTTTTCTGGTTCATATCGATAATTATCCCCTTTTCGATTGGAATCTTCTTCTTGGTTCCTCCTATTTTCACCATACTTAGTTTCTCAATATTTTCACTCTCACAAATCACATAATTCATATAAAGAAATAAAATTCACATACTACAATTTCAGAAAAAAATGAAAAACATTCCCGTGCAACGCGGTAATCATCTAGTATACTCATATATATATAACTTGAAAAACTTATTTATATTATTCTCTTATAGAAGTTTTTTAAAATAAACAAACACTATTTTTTTTCATCATACTATATTATTATACCAATATTTATAATGTTAACCGTTTGTTACCAATCATGTTCATCGAGTTTGACTAGTGGCGATGTTTAAACAAGACAATCGAAATATGTACGTTTAAATGAAAAGCGTTTAAAAATGCATGATTACATGTAGCAGTTGATAAAAGATGTTTGTAACAAATGTCGTTTTAAAATTATAATTGATTATAATTGTATTTCAAAAAAATTATAATTGATTGGTAATATTACAACTTTTAGATTGTGTACTTGGATAAATATTCGTAAGTTCAATATATTTGAATAATTATTTTAGAAATGAAAAAATAATATGTAATTTAACACTATACAATAAGTACATATATATATATATATATATATATATCATCACAATTATTATTTTGAATAATAATTGTATAATGTCACATAACTGTTTTTCTAAATGTAATAAATAACATTGCATTCGGAGGTGGAAGCTATTTTTTGGGCTATGGAATCTCTGATCTCTTACCAGTTCTTAGAAGTGGGTTTAGCTACAGATAATATGGATGTTCTGAAGTGAAGTTGCTCCTCTATGGAATCTCTGATTTTCACAGGTTGAAGTCTCTTTTTAGTGCTTTCTCTCTTCATGTAATTCCGCACTCTCTAAACCATAAGGCTGATGCTCTCGCTCGTTCTTCTAGAGAGTCACTTATTAGTTTCGGAGTGTAACTCTATTTCACTTTTTTGGTGATCTACTAATATGAGTTGACAAAAAAAAAATGTAATAAATAACAATATATACCGGCCTAATGGCCTTTAATCATGTTCCTACTACTGCAAATAGAAGATTCGATTCCTGGTACCAAATCATTTGTAAAAAAAACATTACCACTGACCTAGTTGTCCTTGATAATACTTTATATCATTTATCTATGATTTATCCATAATTTCACTGAAATGTTGCCATATATGCACAAATGAACAAATCATATGATCAGTTTATAGTCATTTGTATAATTCTTAAAACATTTTAAAAATTTTAAGAACCTTCTCAAAAAAATGTCCTCATAAGACAAAAAAAATTTAAGAACATGGATTTTTTGCTTCGGTCTGGAACTTCTTATAAGTCCGGATAACAAAGAAATAAAAAAGAACTATGACAAAAGAAAAGAAAGAAAACATTAACAAAAAAAGAGAAAATAAAAGAAATCAAACAACGTTAACACCTATTCGAAGTTGAATAGAGGATTTTATAATTAAAAATGTCCTCCTATAGTATTAAGTAGCCCTACGATTTTGGGTAATACGGTTCGGGTAGTGTCGGATATAGTTCAGTTATCAAGTATTTATAAAATATTCAAATTGTACCGATATTAAACGAACTACATTATGAATCGGGTTGGTTTGGTTTATGGGTAATTTGGACGAAAAATTTCTTTCGAATCAACCCGGATTCCACGGTATCAATACCACAAGTTAACAAAAATAGCGAGATTGATGTTTGAGTTTTCAATTGTTAACAACATCAACTTGAATCAAAAAAAAATAAGAAGAAGCCAAGAATCGTGGTTTCTGGGAAGAGAGAAGAAGAGAGGAGACAAGAAGAAGAAGAAGGCTGAGAAAGGAGAAAATAGGATTATTGAAGAAGAAGGCTGAGAAGTGAGAAGAGAGTAAGAGGCGAAGAATCATGGTTTCTGGGAAAAGAAAAGAGGAAGAAGAATGCTG
Organism: Lepidium africanum; assembly: GCA_900406405.1. NCBI lineage: Eukaryota > Viridiplantae > Streptophyta > Magnoliopsida > Brassicales > Brassicaceae > Lepidium > Lepidium africanum. Next base: position 2,294 of record OVAX01002150.1, on the reverse strand, counting down.
AGAAGAGAGAGAGGAAGAAGATTATAGTGTTAGGTTTAGAAAATTTTTGGTTAATAGTTAACCGTTCGGGTAAACCGACCAAAACGCATAACCGAAATCTTGTCCAAATCATTGTCGATTGATCCAAATTCAACATTAACAACCAAACTGATTTGTCCAAAAACTCGATTCGGTTAGACAAATCGGTTTAATTTTTAATCTCAGGGTTAGTATTAACTGTACAACAAGATGATCCCACTTACATTAGTTATCTAAAAAACAACCAACTTTTGGATTTAATAATTAAAAAAATAAAATATGAGAATAATTTTTTTCACTGGTAAAATCATAAAGCCAAATTCAGACTAATCTCTTAAATCTACATAAATTTGAATTTTATTACCATTAAAAGTTTATCTTTGTTTTAGAATTTTGAACGAAAGTCTTTTCTACCTTGAATTTTTCTTTATGATTCCTCAATATATTTTATTTGTAATGAATAATTGTTTAAGTTGGAATAAAAATTAAGGTTTGTATAACATACATCAACAGGGATCTTAGAATAATTATGAGAGTAGGAGAAACAGATGCACATATGATAGCTTAAGAAGCTGAAATGATTTATGTGCCACCCACGAGTGTGGTTTCACAGGCATCTTGGAATGTAGTGTCAGGACTCATTTTAATAGCCATCGTTGCTTTGCAAATAGTTCTTGGAAAATCTCTGAATTTTACTTAGATTTTAGATGATTCCGTTTTCTGGGTATTACTATCACCTTTCCACTCATAATTTGAAACACTTTTGTAGGCGATGGTGAGTATGATCGATTCTAATTTTTAGAAGTGAAGTTTGTATCAGACTGCTCAAAACTACTAGAAATGGTGGAAAGCCTAAAAGATTGACCGGTTCTCTCTCTTGACATAGAAAACTTCATAAGACACTCCTATTTGTGATAGAAGAGAATCTAGGAGCGAGATCAAAGAAGGGGGGAAGATGAACCGAAAATTTTGAAAAATTATGGATCGATGTGAACTATCAATAGTGATGGAAAGCTCTTGATTTTCTGATTGAATTCACTTAGGATATTGAAGGAAAACGAACTAGTTTTGCAACAACAAGCAATCAACGAGTACGAATCAAACATGATCTCATGCAAATACTGAATTACAACCAGATCTTATTGTTTAGAATATACCTTCAAGTTTTGCAGTGGAAATAATAGACTAAACCAAGATTCTTTTAGCACTTCAAACGTAATGCCTCTATCAGTATCCACACACGCACAAACTGGATCGAGAACGGGATGCTAGTGCCGTTGAGATTAAATCTCCTTCTTTTGACAAAACGTTTTTGTATCTACTTTTAGGGTTGATGTGTCGTGTCTTTCTCTCTTAGAAAACTAACATTTTCTTAAGTTTTTATAATAACACACATAACCTAATCACATTAGGTTTAGCAAGATAGGCTTAAGCCCAATACGAACACATTGAACTAACTCTCATTTAGTCTAGTTAATGGGTTAAAGTCCAACACATAACAAAATATAACAATTATTCTTTTATGTGTGTAAACATATGTAATATATGTGTCCCTATATATAAATTTATTTTGATCCAATTTGCTTCGGTGTATGACCCTATAGTATCATATAATATTAGTAATAGATTCTCAATCTATAGATTATAATTGGTTTCTAGCAAAACATTATAACCACCTAATATTATACGATATTGAATTCTCGATTATACGACTACATAAAAAGAAAGTACAAATGATTTCAAGATATTCCCAACGATCTTCCACTTGTATTGGAATCATCTATTCCCATAATCAATTTGCTTCTATATATCGATCTTAGCATAAGGCAAGAAACTGTGTCATCCTTATCAGGCTAGATCACTTTATCAAACTCTGATTTATAATGATCAAACAAACGACTGACATTCACCTTGTTTGAGCACGGCAATGCATTTCTCAGTATTAAATCTTCAATAGGCCTAGAGATATCTTTTCTGTTATGTAGGAGAAGCAAAATCCATCTTGTTCCCACTATGTCCCTTTACAAAATTCATGGTACACCCAATCAATACCTTTATAATCACCATTTACGGCTGACATTTGATACGATCAAAGTGAACTAATCCATAAGCAAGAAACCATAATGAACTTAGGTCAAAGGATTACACCTTTTAGTCGTAATGAGAATCTGTTATGACACTCATATAACAATCTTGTAGAGATCTCATTGCGGGCCAGTCCAATACTGTGTTCTCTAACACATATCTATGTGATTGACTTTGATACAACATATCAA